>JACCIB010000472.1:0-141151 GCA_018906965.1 Philotrypesis tridentata
TGACTCTTTTTAGCGTTTTGAGACACTTGCGTAAATTCGCGCGTAAGGGTTTTTCGTCAATATGGTTCTTGGCGTAAATGCCGATGACTCTGAACCTCGCGTGCTCATAAACGTTAACATCGCCCAGGTTAAATCCCTGGCCGTTGAGCATCTTCAAATCCACATAGCCCCGCTCTGCGAGTGCTTCTTGGATCTCTGTTGAGAAAAATTTGTGCGTCGTTGCCAGGTACACAAGATGCTGTTTGTAAGATTTTAAATGCTCAAAGGCCGGCGCCTCCTGGCCCTCGGGTATTGCCCACGGCGGCTTTTCACGCGGTGGTTTCGCCCGTGCGGTTACGTATACTTTTAGCCCAGCGTCCTTCAATGCGGCCATCGCCGCTGGCCTCGCGTTGTCTTCGCTGCCTCGCAGTCTCGTCGACGCTCGACTCGTCACGATCATTGTTATCCGCGTTCCGTTCACTCAGCTGCTCGTTGCTGATTACGCTGTCGTTATCCGACTTGAGCCGGCTAAGCACGCCGGTCACTGCCGTGGTTCTCGACGCTCGTGGCGTTATTGCGGCTTTCTTTCGACGGAGGAGGTTGCGCTTCTACCTTCCTGCCTTTTGCGAGTTTGTTTCTTCCGAAAGCCGGTGATTGCGTTCCGCCGAGCCCGTCGTCGGATGGCGGTGGCTCGTCGCGTTTGACCGCTGTGCGTGCTCGAGGCTCGATGGCTGGTATTCGCTTGTATGGCGTGAAATGCTGACCGCGTAAATTCAGGTGGATTGTGCTCTCCGCGTTCTCTACTATGACGTGGCAAAATTCGCGCTTATCGCCTGGCAGCTCATAATGCACAGATACGTTTTTGCTGGATGCGTGGACGAATAAAAATACGCAATCGATGTTTCCGTATGCTGAATCTGATTGCAATATTTTCGCGACTTCAACCGGCTCTCCGCAAGATTTTATTAACTCCGAGGTCGCGATTAGTCGTCTCAGTTGTGTTGCTGACAGATCTACTTCCGCGGCCTTGATTAGCGAGAAAAACAAACAGTTGCCTGGTGGCTGGCTCGGGATGTTAGGTTCGCGTTGGAGTCGCACTGACGGTTCCATGCATCGATTCCTTTTGATGTATGTTTGCATTAAAATATTGCCAGAGAAGGCCGATGAGTTTACATCCGATTCTTCGCGGCGGCGGTCGTAATTCCGGGGCACGTCCGCGAAGTTAACTTTTGGCCCTTGTTCAGCCGAATCTGACATTGAGTCGGGCCCGCTTCGATTTATGGCTAAATTCGCCTCTGGCGTGTATTGTGCGCGCGGGTGTGCGACGGCATCGTTGCCACTGACCTTCGGCGGAGGCTTCGTTATCTCGGCCGACGTCGCGTTACTCTCGACGTTTTTCGCGCTCGCCTTGCTTATCTGTGCGGACTCGCTGCTCTGTATGATTGCGGAGGTGCTTTCTTGCGCCGTTGATTGCTTTTGCTCGATTAGCTCGATGCGTAAGCCTCTCTTTTTGCCAATCTTGTGGCTTGCTAGGTTTACGCCTAACTTCTTTTCTTTAGATTTATTTTTCCACAGCCATGTTTTCACGAGCTCGGGTTTTTCATTCCGCACGCGGGTCTCTGGTGGCTTGGGCGGTGACCCAGCCGGTTCGTCTTCTGAGCTTGCACTAACTATGCTAAGCTGTGACGCTACAAATTTACCTGGCCCTTTTATAGGTATGATGTATGACTGCAGGGGGCTCTCGTCGATCGAGCTATCGCTATCGGCGACGGGTGTGTATACCTTCGGGGTTCGTCGACTGCGCAACGATCGACCCGAACCCTTCCCCAGGGGGTCTATATTTCTCATGAAATGCCAAGCCTCCGGAGGCAGAACGATGTCCGTGGGCCGTCCCGAATCGACCACGGAGTCGTCGGCCGCGGTTCTCGTCTGGAGCTCTCGCTCCCTTACCGATGTGGTCCCGCTCAAAGTTGCCGTTTCTCCCTTAGAGCCGGCCGCCAGCGCGTACGCCTCTATTGAACGCGTTAGTATTCCATTTATACGCGTCTCTTCGCTAAGGCTTAGTTGATAAAGATACTGCTCGACGCGCTGCAGTGTCGTGTTTGTAAGAATGCATCGCGTGTCTATTGAGTCGACATAAGCGAGCTTATATATACGGTTTTGTTTTTCGACTTTTTAGTAGCAGCGCACTCGGATCAACTCGTCACCGTCGTATATATCTTTTAGCGTTCGGCATAAATAGAAACCGTCGCGATCATATCTCACGGCTAAGACTTCGTTTTTCGCGTGCAGCTGCAGTCGGCTCGCGTGTCTTTTTTTCGACGGCTGTGCTCTTTTCGTTGAATCGGAGTCGGACGTCGTCTGACTTATCTTCGCGCTTCTGCTTGCTCCGAGTTTTTTCACCGCGCGTACTCGGAATATCCTCCCCGGCGGAGCTCCAGCGTCTTCATTGGGGCTCGCGTTGATCTGCTCGTCGGCTAGTTGATATAACTTTTCTCGCAACAGATTCGGATTTACTTCGCCGGGATTGATTACCGGATTACGTGAGAGCGCGTCCGCGAGAGAGAGAGAGAGAGAGAGAGAGAGAGAGAGAGAGAGAGATGGGGCTAAATCGCCCGAACACCGAGAGTGAATGAGAGTTGGCACTTACAGTCGCACGTCGGTGCCTCCATCGGTCCCGTTGGAGTCCCGACTGCGCCCGTTGTAGTAATTACGGACCGCACGAGTTCTGCGTTGGCACGGTGTGTGGCGTAAAGTATCGCTTCGAATACGTCTCGCTAAAATTCACGTGGCGAGTGCCGTCTGCCGCTTGTGCGTTCGGCGAAATCTGTGAGTTTTGACTTACGTTTGCCAGTGACTTTTTCAGCCTCGTGATTTCCTGAAATAGCGTTTGAATGTAGTCGCTAGCTTGGTTAATTGTTACTTCATGCTTCTGCAAAGTCGCTTGAAATTCTTGCTTTTCTTCTAAGGTTTTCTTCAGCGTCTGCTCGTGGACTTCTAAGGTGTTTTTCAATGTGTTCTCTTGCACTTTAGTTATTTCTTTATAATGATTAATATCATCTGCAATTTCTGTCGGCACACCATATGTATGGCCGGTGGTAGACGTGACGAATTTCTTCGGAGGTCCGCTCTGAATTTCCTCTAAATTCTTATTGCCATGTAATATTCTACGCTCGGGATATTGCGAACTGTGATTGTCCGAATCTGGATCCAAGTCAGCTGTAACTGGCGTAAATTCGTACGCATTATGGTACGAGTTTTCGTGCGACGGTCCAGCCGCAGTTAATTATTGTACAAAATTATTCGTGGTTTCATTAATAACTTCATTATAATCTGTCGT
Source organism: Philotrypesis tridentata (assembly GCA_018906965.1). Lineage (NCBI taxonomy): Eukaryota > Metazoa > Arthropoda > Insecta > Hymenoptera > Pteromalidae > Philotrypesis > Philotrypesis tridentata. The sequence continues at coordinate 3,320 of JACCIB010000472.1, forward strand.
TTGTAAATATACTGGGTCCCTTCTAACGTCTAATAACTGCGCCATTGCTGAGTTGTCGGTGCATTGGAGAAGTCTGCTGAGGTCCACGGGTATCCTAAGCGTACGAATCTTCTGCGAATCACGCGTATCTAACAACAATAAAGAGGATTCAAAATCTTCCGCGGTGTATTCTCCCATGAGACATTTAAATAAGCGTGCTTTATTGTCATCGACAGTCTCGCTGTCTTTGAGACCGATTTCTGACAACGCGGCCGATAAATTAGCGTCAGTTAAATTATCTACAAATTGACAAACCCGGTTGGTAATCATCCGATTGGCCGTTAGCGACTCAAATAACGACATGTCTACAATTGACAAATTACTCATTGACACACGAAGCTACTGAATATAAAAAAAACAATCAAACAAGAAAGAGGGAAAAAAAAATTTTGTACAGCAAATAAGATTTAATCCGAACTGTTAAAGTGCGAGAAAAGAAAACACTTCCAAAATTACTAATAGTCAACACAACCTAATTACAACACGAGAAAAAAAAAATTTTTTAAACAAAAGATACAGTTTGTGATTCGAAAATTATATGTATGTGAAATTTTGAATAACGTGATCGCAAAAATTAGGTACGCAAAAATAAATAATTTTCAAAATACAAAAGTACGCAAAAAAAATTGAAGGCGAAAATAAAATACGTAATCTGAAAATTATACGCACGCGAATCAAATATGCAAACGTAAAGAAAAAAACGTTGCGCAAAAAATAATAATTTTCAATTTACAAAAAAAAGATATTATAAATAGTACCAATAATCAATATGGCACACAAATAAATTGTATTCAAAATAATATTGAATAATATTAAACGGAATTAAATGAACGGCTATAGTATGTTGAGAGAGTCAGTCGGCAAATACTAAGAAAAGCACGTACTCAAGTAAGCTGTGAAACTCGCATGGCCGTAGAATTAGGCGTGTGTTTATTATGCTTACTGTCTCTCTCAATCTACAGGCGAAGATCCCTATACCTGCACGAGCAGGCGACACTATAAAGTCGAGCTATGGCTCGGCGTGCGCGATGTAAACATAAGTATTGTACGCCGCGGCAGTGTCTTTCGCACGGCCAATCGGCCTTCGCTTGCTTATAGACGGGCTACCGAAACGCGCCAAACAAAAAAAATAGCACAAATAGATTTCCGAGTAACAGTACTAGAGGGCTATTTGTCTCGTACGCTAATACACTGCTGTTCGTGTGCGATGGATGGTTCGACTGCGAAGAATATTTTCGGTTGCTCGTTCGAGAATTAAATTATTGAACACGTATAATTTTTCTCGGCCGTAGATTTGATGCTACAACGAGAACAAATATGAGTATGCGGAGCGTATACGCGCGATGCAGGATTTCCTTTCCCCCCGGGAAATACTTATGACGAAAATTCACGAATAATTAAATATTTGTTAGCCACATAAACGTTAGGGCGCCATTTGTAACGGTGCGATTGTTGTTCTCACACGATCGGCCGTGTACAACCGTGGCCAGAATAGCCACGTTTATTATTTTCCCGTTGTATGTCGTCTAAGCCTAGCACGGCTCTGCAGACTCACGTACGTCGTACGGACGTACGGGGATCGCGAAGGTGGCAGGGGTTGGGGTTACGTATAAATGATTACGCGTGAATTAATGAGAACTAAATGGAAAAATATATTGTCAAAGTAATACGTACAAAGCTCGCACGAACGAGCGTGTGTGCTCCACCGCACACTGCGAGAGAGAGAGAGAGAGAGAGAGAGAGAGAGAGAGAGAGAGAGAGAGAGAGAGAGAGAGAGAGAGAGAGAGAGAGAGAGAGAGAGAGAGAGAGATGGGGCTAAATCGCCCGAACACCGAGAGTGAATGAGAGTTGGCACTTACAGTCGCACGTCGGTGCCGGGAGGTCGCAGTCCGCTCTCGATCGCTGCAATCGTCCAGGCTCGCAATCGGGGTATCGCGGAAAGCGTGGCTCGGTTGGAGTCGGACGAAGCAGGCGTCTCTCGGACTTCGCTCGGTCTCTAAGTAAGCACGCGCGGGGGGTCGTTCGTACCGGTCAGGCGCTACTGCAATACTCAATATTATAAATGCGCGCGATACGGAAGGACGCTCCGGCCCCTGACCCTGTGTTGTCATATTTTGGCAAACGCGTGAGTAATGGGTCGGCAACGTCGCGGACGGACGGACGCGCTCTCTTTCTTAGACTAGGCCTAACATAGGCACTCTCTCGTTCTCTCTGTCTCTCTCATAGGCTAGTGTCCGCTGGTGGCCGCTAGAACAATAAATATATTAGTACATTGGTAATGTCGCATACGCACGGAGAGGCGATAACGTGCGTATAATATGCGACCGTTATAATACATACATATGTACATACATACATACGTACATACATACATACATATGTACATACATATATATATATGTGTGTGTGTGTGAGTGTGAATGTACATATGTATTTATGTACGTACGTATGTATGTATGTATGTATGTAAATATGTATGTATGTATGTATGTATGCGTGTGTGTGCGTGTGTGTATTTCATGTATGCATATATGCCTACGATGGCCGCCGTCCAGCGCGGGAATTCAGCATCATCATTTTCTTAGTCTCCACCTCCTGTCGCCTTTCGGGTTTACCATCGCGTTCGTATTCTGCGATGTGTCCTACACTATATGATCACTGTGATGCTCTCGCATAGTCCTAGGCTACTCTCAGTTTCGCGGTTCCCACCTTACTCTCCAATGAAAATAATTGAAGTGTGTACATATATACTAGTGTAGGAGCCAGGTAGGTTCCCGTCGGCTTTTCAATTCGGATGGCTGCAACCAGGGTTTTCTAATGTATTTTTGCCCGCTGAATACGAATTTCGAGGGTGGATTATCGAAAAGATGGCAGATAATTTGTGATTAACAATTAAATTGTTTAAATGGCTATAAAGCGTAACCAATAAAAGTTTAAAACTTAAAACTAAATTAGAGCGATTATATTTCTCACAACGAGTTCGAGACATTTTGAATTTTAAAAAAATGTTAATTATAACCCGAGATATTGCAAATTTGGTGCACAAATGTGCTATTTAATGCTCTGCGCGCACTATTTCCACTGTATCTCTACTTCTATTTGGAGTTTCAACCTTTAAATATCTTGATTTAAAGAAGAAGTTTTACACTGTCGGAACGGGTAAGTAAAAATATTTTAAAATTGTTATAAATAATACTCTATCGTCTATAAAGCTTAAAAATTCGATGAAATTAGGAAGTTAATTTGTTTATAAGCCCATCAAATTGTTTACACTGATGTAATATAGAAAAAATTTATTGGATTATATTTATCAAGAGCTTAGTTAATAATGTATGCTTTGTTTCGTTAAATTAGCTTGATTGTGGTCCGAGAAATCGCAATTTAATGGACAAATAGGTATTCTTGACTATAGACATCGCGCCATATAGCCAAATGTTATTCGGAAACCTTTATGTTACCGTATATAATAAAATTTAATTAGCGTATTTTTATCAGCTGAATCCGAATTAGTATAGTAAATCATTGTAAAAATAATTTGTAATTTGTTGTAAATAAATTTTAACAATTATTTTAAACTTGAAAAAAAATTTTTCGAAATATCGTTTTTATCATCAAATATGTTGATAAACTTTAAGAACGTATTTTATTTATGTACTTATTTGTTTATTGAACCCATAAATATTTATGTAACTATAAGTTCTTCAAATTCAAAAATATGGTTTTTGTTCTTATTACGTAATTAATTTCTATTATTTAAAAATGTATTTTTGCATAACACATTCAAAAACTCGCGCCGAAGTAAAAGTTATATTTATATTAAACAATTTATAACTTTTATATGGTGTCAATTATTTATTAAGATTAAGAAATAAAAATAAAATCATCGACAAAAGAAATGATTGTCACAGTATCTTGATTATATGAATTCTCTCAGACATATGATATGCCCTTACTTATATTTGAAAATCTTTTATATATTTAATAGTTCGAATGAGCTAAAATTATGTAATAATTATATTTATATTATATTCATTAACATATCTAATGATAAAAAAAATATTTCCAAAAAATTTTTCAAAATTTAAAAATATTGTTATAATATATTGTTGAAATTTATTTATAACAAATTACAAATTATTTTTACATTGATCTACCATATTAGTTCGGATTCAGCTGATACAAATACGTTAATTAAATTTTATTATATACGGTAACATAAAGGTTTACGAATAACATTTATCTATATGGCGCGATGTCTATAGTCAAGAATACCTATTTGTCCATTAAATTGCGTTTTCTCGGACCACAATCAAGCTAATTTAACGAAACAAAACATATATTATTAACTAAGCTCTTGATAAAGATAATCCGATAAATTTTTTCTATATTATATCAGTGTACACAATTTGATGGCCTAATAAACAAATTAACTTCGCTAATTTCATTGAATTTTTAAGCTTTATAGTTGATAGATTATTATTTATAACAAATTTAAAATATTTTTACTTACCTGTTCCGATAGTGTAAAGCTTCTGCTTTTAATTATGATATCTTAAAGGTTGAAACTCCAAATAGAAGTAGAGATACAGTGGAAATAGTAAGCGCAGAGCACTAAATAGCACATTTGTGCACTAAATTTGCAATATCTCGGGTTATAATTAACATTTTTTTAAAATTCAAAATGTTTCGTACTCGTTGTGAGAAATATAATCGCTCTAATTTAGTTTTAAGTTTTAAACTTTTATTGGTTACGTTTTATAGCCATTTAAACAATTAAATTGTTAATAACAAATTATCTGCCATCTTTTCGATAATCCACCCTCGATATTCGTATTCAGCGGGCAAAAATACATTAGAAAAACCTGGTTGCAGCCATCTGAATTGAAAGGCCGACGGGAACCTACCTGGCTCCTACACTATTCACATGTACATAAAGACTGAAAGAAAATAGAAAAGTATTCTCTCTAAAATGTACCGACAAAACTTTTGGCGGTAAAATCTTTGCCGTGTTATAGTAAATATCAAAGAAAGTTTTTTTCCTCCAAAATATACACACGTAAACACGCAAGCACACGTACGCACATAAACACACGCACACACTCGTATGTGGATTCTAAAATTTACAAGTATCTAAACAATCACTATTTTAACAGTGAAGACAATTCACTGCACAGACGCAGTGACTAGGTGGATTCTAAAATTTACAAGTATCTGAAAAATCACTATTTTAGTAGTGACGATAGTTCACTATACAGACGCAGTGACTAGGTGGATTCTAAAATTTACAAGTATCTGAAAAATCACTATTTGAGTAGTGAAGATAGTTCACTATACAGACGCAGTGGTGTTGTAAAAGTGCAACAGCTTCTGCAGAGTACAAAAATTATTCAGCTAAGTATTGGAAATTAATTAGTAATAATTGTGTTCATAATGAGCTTTTTCTTTGTTGGTTTATTTTTTGCTTTTAGGTATGCGGGTGCAAGCCAGCAAGATGGGAGTTTATATTGACTGTCTGAAGTATTATTTTGCATACTTTTTAATAACTTGAAGTGTATTTAACAATGGTAAGTATTGCATGTAATTGTAATTCATAAACATAACTTGATTATGAATAGCTAACGATAATCTTTATTTTATTTTCAGCTTCTAAATGCTATTGTCCCACAGCATGACATGCGCGTACAACCAAATATACTTTATTGTATGTATATTTGAGTACCAAAAGCAAATCAAGGTATGCCAGATAGTTTCTGTAAGTATAGTTGAGTTCACTTGTATGATTTACATTATAAACTTAAAATGCCTTTTACTCCAATTTAGTTTTTTCATGCTTTTTGTGTACTTGCCGTAGCTTTCTGAAGGAACCGTACCATCAATCCTGATGAACCAAATTGGAAAACCTTCCTTATGAGTATGATCACAAACTGAGCGGAGCAGAATTGGCAAAGATAAGTTCAAAGTGAATGTTACGTATGTTTACATATGTAACATTCACTATAAATACTAATATTGTTAATATATGTTTAATTAATTATATTAATTTTGTGTTTTTCAGGAATCTGTTCCGCTTAGTCTGAGACCAGACTCATAAGGAAGATTTGGCACTTTGATTCATCAGGATTGATGGTACGGTTCCATCAGAAACATGCGGCAAGCTAACAAAAGTGATGAAAATCATGATTTTTCGTAAGCAAATATCTTTAATTGTTTTTAAATGTTATACTCACTTTATGCATAAAATTGATGTATAATACTTAGATTTCAAATGAAAAATGTAGTTTCTAGAGCACCTACATATGTTTATTTTTTACAGCACTAATAATTTTTCTTTTTTTTCTAGGTTTTAACCCTATCATAACCCCTTAACGCTCTTTGCAATATTGGAACCAGTGACAACAAGAATCTAGTGAAATATGCACTACGAGAAATAGTTTAAAAGTGCTATTTCGTGAGTGCATTTTGATTATTGTTATCGATAATCTATCCACTTTCAAAAATCAGTGACACTTTAGTACACTGATAAAATAGTTTATTATCACGATTACAATAGTGTATATACACTATTTTAATAGTGTATTAACATTATTAAAGTAGTGTATTTACACTATTAAAATAGTTTATTTCCACTGTTAAAAATGTGTATTTACACTATTAAATTAGTGTATTTACACTATTTCAAAAATTCCATATACGCTATTTCATTTAATGTATTTTTTTCACTATTTCAATTATTGCATATTAACTATTTCGGAGTTGTATACATTGCTCTTATCAAAATAGTGTATATACACTATTTTGCAGTGACTTTTCACTAATTGAACTTAAGAGAGTGGGAAATCCCATGAACTCGCCCTCGCGTGGCGTGCCGCCGTGCCTCGCTAGCAGGTTTTCACGCGTTTCCTTCAACCGTCGGTCATTCGCGCAATTCCTCCCCGACTCTCGCTCGACGAGACCGATTGCACGCTGTCCTGGCTTAGCGTGCGCCGCAATCTCCGCTTCCTGTCCGGCGACGTACAGTTATAATTGAGAAAAATTTTGTACGCTTGCAGTAATTTTTCGTTTATTTCGCTCTCTTAAGTTCAATTAGTGAAAAGTCACTGCAAAATAGTGTATATACACTATTTTGACAAGTGCAAAGTATACAACTGCGAAATAGTTAATATGCAATAATTGAAATAGTGAAAAAAATACATTAAATGAAATAGCGTATATGGAATTTTTGAAATAGTGTAAATACACTAATTTAATAGTGTAAATACAAATTTTTAGCAGTGGAAATAAACTATTTTAATAGTGTAAATACACTACTTTAATAATGTTAATACACTATTAAAATAGTGTATATACACCATTCATACAAGTGCAAAGTATACCACTACGGAATAGTTAATATAAAATAATTGAAATAGTGAAAAAAATAGGTTGAATGAAATAGCGTATATGCAATTTTTGAAAGTGGATAGATTATCGATAACAATAATCAAAATGCACTCATGAAATAGCACTTTTATACTATTTCTCGTAGTGCATATGTCACTTGATTCTTGTTGTCACTGGTTCCCATATTGCAAAGAACATTAAGGGGTTATGATAGGGTTAAAGCCTAGAAAAAAAAGAAAAATTATTAGTGCTGTAAAAAATAAACATATGTAGGTGCTCTAAAAACTACATTTTTCATTTGAAATCTAAGTATTATACATCAATTTTATGCATAAATAATATGCATAAAGTGAGTATAACATTTAAAAACTATTAAAGATATTTGCTTACCAAAAATCATGATTTTCATCACTTTTGTTTGCTTGCCGCATGTTTCTGATGGAACCGTACCATCAATCCTGATGAATCAAAGTGCCAAATCTTCCTTATGAGTCTGGTCTCAGACTAAGCGAAACAGATTCCTGAAAAACACAAAATTAATATAATTAATTAAACATATATTCACAATATTAGTAATTATAGTGAATATTACATATGTAAACATACGTAACATTCACTTTGAACTTATCTTTGCCAATTCTGCTCCGCTCAGTTTCTGACCATACTCATAAGGAAGGTTTTCCAATTTGCTTCATCAGGATTGATGGTACGGTTCCTTCAGAAAGCTGCGGCAAGTACACAAAAAGCATGAAAAAACTAAATTGGAGTAAAAGGCATTTAAAGTTTATAATGTAAATCATACAAATTAACTCAACTATACTTACAGAAACTATCTGGCATACCTTGATTTGCTTTTGGTACTCAAATATATATACAATAAAGTATATTTGGTGGTACGCGCATGTCATGCTGCGGGACAATAGCATTTAGAAGCTGAAAATAAAATAAAGATTATCGTTAGCTATTCATAATCAAGTTATGTTTATGAATTACAATTACATGCAATACTTACCATTATTAAATACACTTCAAGTTATTAAAAAGTATGCAAAATAATACTTCAGACAGTCAATATAAACTCCCATCTTGCTGGCTTGCACCCGCATACCTAAAAGCAAAAAATAAACCAACAAAGAAAAAGCTCATTATGAACACAATTATAAGTAATTAGTTTCCAATACTTAGCTGAATAATTTTTGTACTCTGCAGAAGCTCTTGCACTTTTACAACACCACTCCGTCTGTGTAGTCAACTATCTTCACTACTCAAATAGTGATTTTTCAGATACTTGTAAATTTTAGAATCCACCTAGTCACTGCGTCTGTGTAGTGAATTATCTTCACTACTCAAATAGTGATTTTTCAGATACTTGTGAATTTTAGAATCCACCTAGTCACTGCGGCTGTGTAGTGAACTATCTTCACTACTCAAATAGTGATTTTTCAGATACTTGTAAATTTTAGAATCCACCTAGTCACTGCGTCTGTGTAGTGAACTATCTTCACTACTCAAATAGTGATTTTTCAGATACTTGTAAATTTTAGAATCCACCTAGTCACTGCGTCTGTGCAGTGAATTGTCTTCACTGTTAAAATAGTGAGTGTTTATATACTTGTAAATTTTAGAATCCACATACGAGTGTGTGCGTGCGTTTATGTGCGTACGTGTGCCTGCGTACTTACGTGTGTATATTTTGGAGCAAAGAAACTTTCTCTGATATTTATTATAAGGCGGCAAAGATTTTACCGCCAAAAGTTTTGTCGGTACATTTTGGAGAGAATACTTTTCTATTTTCTTTCAGTCTTTATGTACATGTGTATATATGTACACACTTCAAGTATTTTCATTCAAAATTTGAGGATGCGATTTTTAACTTCTTAACAATTGCGTCGCAGCATTTTGGAGGGAAACACATGTTTCCCTCCGAAAAGCTGCGACATAATTTTGGAGGAAACTCATCGGTATGGGATATGTTCAATTAGTAGCGGTACGTAGTACTAGGCATGCATGTGAATGAGAGAACATGCACGCGAGTCGTCACGGGCAAGCGTTAAGACGGGGTGTATGAAAGAAATAGTTCATGGAGAGTAAGGTCGGGACCGCGAAACTGAGAGTAGCCTAGGACTATGCGAGAGCATCACAGTGATCATATAGTGTAGGACACATCGCAGAATAGGAATGCGATGGTAAACCCGAAAGGCCACGGGAGGTGGAGACTATGAAAATGATGATGCTGAATACCCGCGCTGGACGGCGGCCATCGTGGTCATATATGTATACATGTGTGTATATGCACACATGAAATACACACACGCACACATACATACATACATATGTACATACGTACTTACATATGTACGTACATACATACATACGTACATATGTACATATGTACGTACATACATACATACGTACATATGTACATATGTACGTACATACATACATACGTACATACATACATATGTACATACATACATACATATGCACATACACACACACGTATATATATATATATGTGTGTGTGTGTGTGTGTGTGTGTGTGTGTACATATGTATGTATGTATGTATGCATGCACATAGGTATGTATGTATGTATGTATGTATGTATGTACATATGTATGTATGTAGGTATGTACGTACATATGTATGTATGTATGTATGTAAATATGTATGTATGTATGTATGTATGCGTGTGTGTGCGTGTGTGTATTTCATGTATGCATATATGCCCACGATGGCCGCCGTCCAGCGCGGGAATTCAGCATCATCATTTTCTTAGTATCCATCTCCCGTCGCCTTTCGGGTTTACCATCGCGTTCCTATTCTGCGATGTGTCCTACACTATATGATCACTGTGATGCTCTCGCATAGTCCTAGGCTACTCTCAGTTTCGCGGTCCCGACCTTACTCTCCATGAACTATTTCTTTCATACACCCCGTCTTAACGCTTGCCCGTGACGACTCGCGTGCATGTTCTCTCATTCACATGCATGCCTAGTACTACGTACCGCTACTAATTGAACATATCCCATACCGATGAGTTTCCCTCCAAAATGCTGCGACGCAATTTTAAAGAAGTTAAAAATCGCATCCTCAAATTTTGAATGAAAATACTTGAAGTGTCTAATTGAACATATCCCATACCGATGAGTTTCCCTCCAAAATTATGTCGCCGTATTTTGCAGGGAAACATGTGTTTCCCTCCAAAATGCTGCGACGCAATTTTTAAGAAGTTAAATATATACACATGTACATAAAGACTGAAAGAAAATAGAAGTATTCTCTCCAAGAAGAAAGAAGAAAGAAGAAGTATTCTCTCCAAAATGTACCGACAAAACTTTTGGCGGTAAAATCTTTGCCGCGTTATAATAAATATCAGAGAAAGTTTCTTTGCTCCAAAATATACACACGTAAGTACGCAGGCACACGTACGCACATAAACGCACGCACACACTCGTATGTGGATTCTAAAATTTACAAGTATATAAACACTCACTATTTTAACAGTGAAGACAATTCACTGCACAGCCGCAGTGACTAGGTGGATTCTAAAATTTACAAGTATCTGAAAAATCACTATTTGTGTAGTGAAGATAGTTCACTACACAGCCGCAGTGACTAGGTGGATTCTAAAATTTACAAGTATCTGAAAAATCACTATTTGAGTAGTGAAGATAGTTCACTACACAGCCGCAGTGACTAGGTGGATTCTAAAATTTACAAGTATCTGAAAAATCACTATTTGAGTAGTGAAGATAATTCACTACACAGACGCAGTGACTAGGTGGATTCTAAAATTTACAAGTATCTGAAAAATCACCATTTGAGTAGTGAAGATAGTTCACTACACAGCCGCAGTGACTAGGTGGATTCTAAAATTTACAAGTATCTGAAAAATCACTATTTGTGTAGTGAAGATAGTTCACTACACAGCCGCAGTGACTAGGTGGATTCTAAAATTTACAAGTATCTGAAAAATCACTATTTGTGTAGTGAAGATAGTTCACTACACAGCCGCAGTGACTAGGTGGATTCTAAAATTTACAAGTATCTGAAAAATCACTATTTGAGTAGTGAAGATAGTTCACTACACAGCCGCAGTGACTAGGTGGATTCTAAAATTTACAAGTATCTGAAAAATCACTATTTGAGTAGTGAAGATAGTTCACTACACAGCCGCAGTGACTAGGTGGATTCTAAAATTTACAAGTATCTGAAAAATCACTATTTGAGTAGTGAAGATAGTTCACTACACAGCCGCAGTGACTAGGTGGATTCTAAAATTTACAAGTATCTGAAAAATCACTATTTGAGTAGTGAAGATAGTTCACTACACAGCCGCAGTGACTAGGTGGATTCTAAAATTTACAAGTATCTGAAAAATCACTATTTGAGTAGTGAAGATAGTTCACTACACAGCCGCAGTGACTAGGTGGATTCTAAAATTTACAAGTATCTGAAAAATCACTATTTGAGTAGTGAAGATAGTTCACTACACAGCCGCAGTGACTAGGTGGATTCTAAAATTTACAAGTATCTGAAAAATCACTATTTGTGTAGTGAAGATAGTTCACTACACAGCCGCAGTGACTAGGTGGATTCTAAAATTTACAAGTATCTGAAAAATCACTATTTGAGTAGTGAAGATAGTTCACTACACAGCCGCAGTGACTAGGTGGATTCTAAAATTTACAAGTATCTGAAAAATCACTATTTGAGTAGTGAAGATAGTTCACTACACAGACGCAGTGACTAGGTGGATTCTAAAATTTACAAGTTCTTCAAAAATCACTTTATCAATAGTGAAAATTCACTAAAGATATAGTGAAAAATAGACACTTGTTCTAACAGTTCATAGTCACTGAAAAGTTTCTTAAAGGGTACTTTTCAAATAGCGAAATTCACTGGAGACACAGTGAACAAAAGGCACTTTTTCAAATAGTCCGTAGCCACTGAAAAGTTCTTTAAAATTCTCTTTTCAAATAGTAAAAATTCACTAGAGATTCAGTGAACAATAGGCACTTTTTAAACAGTCCATAGCCACTGAAAATTTCTTTAAAATTCACTTTTTAAATAGTAAAAATTCATTAGAGATTCAGTGATCAAAGGGCACTTTTTCAAATAGTCCGTAGCCACTGAAAAGTTCTTTAAAATTCCCTTTTCAAATAGTAAAAATTCACTAGAGATTCAATGAACAATAGGCACTTTTCAAACAGTCCATAGCCACTGAAAATTTCTTTAAAATTCACTTTTTAAATAGTAAAAATTCATTAGAGATTCAGTGATCAAGGGGCACTTTTTCAAACAGTCCATAGTCACTGAAAAGTTCCTTAAAAGGAACTTTTTAAATAGTGAAAGTTTACTAGAGATACAGTGAACAATACACACTATTTGAAATAGTCCATAACCACTGAAAAGTTCCTTAAACAGAACTTATTAAATAGTGAAAGTTCACTAGAAATACAGTGAACAATAGGCACTTTTTCACACAGTCCATAGGCACTGAAAAGTTCTTTAAAATTCACTTTTTAAATAGTAAAAATTCACTAGAGATTCAGTGTTCCAAGGGCACTTTTTCAAACAGTCCATAGTCACTGAAAAGTTCCTTAAATGTCACTTTTTAATTAGCTAATTTCACTAGAGACACAGTGAACAAAAGTCACTTTTTCAAATAGTTCATAGCCACTGGAATTGTAGTTAATGTACAGCAACTTATGAAATAGTGAAGTGTTTCAGGAATAGTGTATATTCACTAAACGAAATAGTTACTAGCTTTTCATGAACAAAATACACTATTCTATACAGTGCGTAGTCACTGATTCATATTAGTATACTACTGTTTTCACTAGTTATACAGTGATCATTTCATCAATTTCATCAAGAGCGGGCTCGCTCTCCGCCTTTTTGCGCTTTTCGCTGTCGCTGTTGATGTTGTCTCGCTGGGAGCGCGACCTCGTTATACTCTTTGCTGCTTTTATAAGCTTAATTAGCGTCATTTTTGCGGGTGTTCGCGTAACGCGCTTCGGTTTCTATGGGTTGCTCTAACCGCGAATACCGTATAAAGGCGAGGGTAAATAACTCGCGAATGCCAAGCTTCGGGAACAATCAAAACGTACTTACCGTGCGATGACGATGCTTGAAATTCGCATGATGATGGCGGCTGGCATGGTAGGGTGGCGTTGGCTGCTGCGGCGTTGTTCGTTGCGATGGTGGCTGCGGCTGGTCCACAGGATGTCTTCCTCGGTGGCTCAGGCGAGCGTAGTTGGCCGAGATCGGCTTAGTTGGCTGAGATCAGCTTTGATGTCTCGCGCCCACTTGTCGACGTTTGCAGTCTTGTCTTCTTGCGCTCTGATACATGGTTATGAGCGGGTGCGCGTTGTTCAGCGGTGATGTTCGGCGGCGTTTCTGCCTCGGTTTACTCAGCTTTTTTTGTACTTTCCCGATGTCGGGGGAAGGTTGTTGCACTAATCGGCACTGCTTAGCTGAAGTTACCTGCCTTCGAGTGCCGCCACACTCTTGGTGCCGATCCTACACTTGTGCGCCAGATCTCGTGCTCGAGGATAATAGTCTCGACTGGGCTTTCTTGCGAATGTTTCGTGTCTTCTATTATTTTCTTTTTTTTTGGACCCCGGAAAAAATTTCCAGGACCGGGCAGTCACTGCACTGACACCAGTGGTTTCGCCTCACTATAGCTTGGCGTCACTTGTGTCTACTTGTCGGTACTAATTTTGTACCGACCCGAACACTAAAATACGAGTATTCGCTGTCCTTCGATTCGAAAAGTAAATGTCATTGAGCTCGGAGAATTATGCTGAAAGTTCCGAGTTTCGGCGACCTGCTCTCTCCTGTTGCCCGATCGGACGAACGGCGGAGGGAAAGGAAGCAAAAAAAATTTTCTGTTTCCTGAAGCACTGATGATGATGCTTCACTGCTTCACAATATCACTGCTGATTGGTGAAGTCCCGCGGCGTTGATTTTAGCGCGGCCCAAGTTGCGCGCGGGGTTCGTCCGAAATCAGAGAAAACACAAAAACACAATGCTTTCCAGAGCCTCTCGGTTATTTCGCTTGGATCGACTTAGGGTCCAAGTCCCCCAAGGGATGCCAGTTGTTATGTATGGAGGGTGGGTGATTGGAGTAAGCCAGCCAAGTTGTTACTTCAGTGCCTTTATTGTCAATCAAAAGAGCTCTGCTCTGTTTCGCGGTCGCCGGTGTTCTGCCTGCGAAGCTTTCGATGCGACAAGTCGGAGGCTGCAGTCTCCAGCACAAAGTGCAAGCTTGCACCTTGTGCGTGAGAACGCTCTGGCCCTCAAGCTCCCGCGCGACGTGCTACCTGAGCTTAGCCGGCGGTCACCCAAGCCTGAAAGCTCGTACGTGACATATGTTGTAACGTGGCAAAATATCGCCACGTCACAGCGAGCATCGAGCTGCCGGGGTAGAGCGCCTCAGGCCTGTGTGAATGGGAAAGAGTGCATGAATTAATGGCGTATCGTTTCTTCTGAGTGACGACGCGAGGAGAGGAGAGGCGACTGAGGAAGGAGAAAATAACAGAGGACTTCTCCACTCCAGGCCCAAGGGCGAGAAGCGAAGAAGATGAGCTCTGGCGCAGCAGACACAGCGACAGATTCCTACAGGGCGTTCAATTCCGGCTCATCGTAAGTCGTCGGACGCAGATGAGGCGGGCGGGTTCTTCCTACGTGAGAGCCTTCTGCAGCACGGCCAGCGTGATGGTTGCTTCACCGCGAGAACGTTGGAAGTAATAAAAGGCAGCCTTTGCGCCCTTTGTAACAGGCGTACTCCCGAATCAAGGGCCCAGACAGAAGGAGTCGCTGAGAGTTACATTGTACTTCGTAATTCACGCATAACTTAGGCGTTGCGTGAATTGTCTGTATGAATGACTGGCTGTCTAAATGTTGTGAGCGTTTGAATTTCGCGGTTATCTCTCCAGCGTTAGCTATCTTTGTACAGTCGAGCGCGCATGCGCCGCGATCGACGAGGCGCGAGGCGAGCGAGCCAGTTGCGGCGCGAGAGCGCGGCCCGTTGGCCCCATGCGAACCGACCAATGGGAGCGCGCGCCGCTCGGCGTCTCGGGAGAGCGAGAGTGCGAGGCACGCGACGAGCGTGCGAGCCGGCACTCTCCTGCCCCGGCCGTTCCAGCTTGGACGCAGCTCACCAACTCCCTGGGGATATCTCTATTT
This sequence comes from Philotrypesis tridentata, assembly GCA_018906965.1. Taxonomy (NCBI): domain Eukaryota; kingdom Metazoa; phylum Arthropoda; class Insecta; order Hymenoptera; family Pteromalidae; genus Philotrypesis; species Philotrypesis tridentata. The sequence continues at coordinate 18,934 of JACCIB010000472.1, forward strand.
TTTCGAAAGTGTTTCACTTAAAACCGCGGTAGAATCGTGGCTATCTTCCTGAGGATCCAGAGGCTTTGGTCACTCGGATATAAGGATAAGGTCAGTGGGTTGCTCTTAGTATTGCGTTTCCCTCACGGGCTGGTGCGCAGTTCCACGCGCGACTTCGTGTACGCGAAGTTCCTTTGTTTCGCGAGCGCGCGAATATCAGCGAGTGCGGCTACCTGGATAGTGGATGTCTTCTCTTAGTTAAGCGAGCGGGTAATTAGTGCGATTCAGTGCGTGAATGTTGTCTACCCCGGGTTGTCTGTCGTGTGGTTACCTTCGGCGTACGGTTATCTCGTCGTCCGTCGCGCACAAAGAGTACCTCGCGTATCGCGTACCTCGGGCGAAGGTTGCCTCTACCTCGTGGTGCGTACGAAGCGATCTACCTCGGGTACCTCGGTCGTGAGTTTCCCTCGGCGTTGCCTGCGAGGACGAAGGTTATCTGCGCGACGCGTAACTCGGGGCTATCTGTATTTGTCGTGTGCGGTATAAGAATGTTTTGCGGAAATTAGTCAACGAGGACAAGGGGGGCCTCGTTCGACTCGTGTAGGATAAGGCGCGGGAGGTGTTGTAGGTCGTGATTACGCAGACACGCTCTCGGCCAAAAGTAGTTTAGACAGCCACGATTTGCACTAAGTGTGGGCAATCGCGGCTATAGGATTAAAGCGTGAACGAAGAGTCGGCGGACAAAGAGTGAATGCGTAGCCAAGCGGGCATAGTATGTGTGAGGCCTTGAGACGCGCGAGAGTCGGATATCTACGTGGTTATCTGGCATTTTGTTAATTGTAAAGTCCCAGCGGTAATTGAATCCTAGTGTTGTGCGGAGTTTATCTCCTTGGCGGTGCGTGCCGAGGGGCGGACGGATACCTTCGCGTATTCATTTTAATTGCGTAGCGTCGCTCTAAGTGGCCGAATACCTCGCGTATTCTTTTATCTTGCGGTGGTTGATTAGCCCGGGTTGTCTTTGGTTGCCTGTGATGTAAGGAGTTTTAGTCGAATAAATGATCATTTACTTTTGTTAATAACCACGCGATATTTCTATCCGAACCAACCTCTCTCCTTACCGCGTTCGCGGGGCTGAGCTAGCTAGCCGGCAAATCCGCCCCATCCTCGAGTTCGTTAAAGGAGTCGCGAGACTCTGGCACTTGCAGGTAAGTGGCTGGCGCCACCGGGTTCAGGGGAACTCGAGGTGACGGGCCGATAATTATAACGTCACGCCATCTATTCGGCCTTCTCGTGCCCAGAACACTAGGACACGAGAAATCCACGTTATAATGTATAAATATTATAGTCAACTAGACGAATAACTACGATATTTGTAAGATCACTACCACTTTGCTGACTCTACACTTAAATTTTAAACACTACCCATAATTCGACTATACAGGTAAATAAGTTAATATTGAATTGTTCTCCACGCACTCTCTTATGCATTTATTAATTAATTACTCAAAATTTCATATAGATCATTAAGTTAAATCTAAGCTACAAAATTATCTCCCTGCTATTATCAATACTATACTTAAAATTACTCATTTGCATGTAAATACACTATACTTAAGGGGTTATGATACTGTTAAAACCTGAAAAAAAAGAAAAATTGTTAGTATTGTAAAGAATTAATAGATATATAGGTGCTCTAAAAACTATATTTTTGCTTTCAAATACAAGTATTATACATCACTTTTATGCTTAAATAATATGCATAAAGTGAGTGTAATATTTAATAACAATTAAAGGTATTTGCTAACCAAAAATCATGATTTTCATCACTTTTGTTTGCTTGCCGCATGTTTCTGATGGAACCGTACCATCAATCCTTATGAATCAAAGTGCCAAATCTTCCTTATGAGTCTTGTCTCAGACTAAGTGGAACAGATTCCTGAAAAACACAAAATGAATATAATTAATTAAACATATATTGACAATATTAGTAATTATAGTGAATGTTTCATTTCTAAACATACGTAACATTCACTTTGAACTTATCTTTGCCAATTCTGCTCCACTCAGTTTGTGACCATACTCATAAGGAAGGTTTTCCACTTTGGTTCATCAGGATTAATGGTACGGTTCCTTCAGAAAGCTGCGGCAAGTACACAAAAAGCATGAAAAAACTAAATTTGAGTAAAAGGCATTTAAAGTTTATAATGTAAATCGTACAAATGCACTCAGCTATACTTATAGAAACTATCAGGCATACCTTGATTTACTTATGGTACTCAAATATACATACAATAAAGTATATTTGGTGGTACGCGCATATCATACTGTGTGATAATAGTATTTAGAAGCTGAAAATAAAATAAAATTTTTCGTTACCTATTCATAATTAAGTTATGCTTATAAATTACAGTTACATGCAATACTTACGATTATTAAATACACTTCAAGTTGTTGAAAAGCATGCAAAATAATACTCCAGTTAGTTAATATAAACTCCCATCTTGCTGGCGTGTACCCGTATACCTAAAAGCAAAAAATAAACCTACAATGAAAAAGCTCATTATGGACACAATTATTACTAATTAATTTCCAATACTTATCTAAATAATTTTTGTACTCTGCAGAAGTTCTTGCACTTTTACAACACTACTGAGGTTATAAGCATTGTTACAGCAGCTAACAGACTAACTGCACTGATCTAGTGTCTTGGATGAAAAACAGCTGTTTGGCTGCTTTCTGCTGCTTTACAGAAAATTCTACTATACCGATCATACAGTAATCTTCATTCTCGACCGGACGCTGTGAGGCACAACGTGTTCGAGTGGCAAATTCAAATTTGTTGAATGCCTTTACTTTAACACATTCAGTTTAGTAACATAAAATCACACATAAAAAAATTAATTTTACGGATTTTATTTATTTTACGGAAATAAATTAATAACTCTTGAGAAAAAAACGGTTTTTAAAACGGTTTTTAAGTCATATTTTCAATAAGATTTCTCATAAAATTACTCTATAAAAAGTGTATTAGAACAATCCTTTCCACAAGTTTGGCCTAATTAAAATATTTAAAAATCACGATTTTTCAAAAATTTACTTGCAACAGATTTATCAGTTTTTTGTCGATATCTTCGAGGCAAATTTTTTTAGCAAAAAACGGCTTGAGGACCATATTCTACGGACTATTAACTGTGAAAAAAGTGAATAAAAAACTGGATATTTTCAAAATTTTAACACTGTCATAACCCCTTAAGCTCATCTACAGATGTAGAATTTTATTATATAATTTTTCTGGATTATAACAACCTATATCTCATCTTAATATATACCTATATACATACTTCTATTATATTATTTTTATATTCAAGATTTGGACTTCACTTATATTATGATACTACTAGTTTTATATACTTATTCCCACCTACAAAACTTATACCATTTTAAGCAATTTTAAGAGGATAAAAAAAGAAATTGATTTCGTTAGGTCTTACAACAATTTTTACACATAATCCAGCAACTCCACATCTACCTCAACAATTAGTTTCAATAGCATTATTAACAACTTTCCTATAGTAAGGGGATAGATACAGAGAGGTAGAAGCGTCGTGGCATCAAATGATACCTGTAGCGACATTTCTTCGAGGGAGCTCGAACTCAACGCTGCCCTCACTCCTTCGTCACTCTTTTTTTTAACATCTTTATTCTTATGATTTGGATACATTAGAGAGATAAAATGCTTTACAAAATGAGTGATAACGAGCATTAAAATTACTTAAATGTAACTTAATATATGGCCTCACCGAAACACTACAATTAAGAGCGTAGTTGGGGTTAGTATTTCAATTTACAGTAGCTTTGCATTTGAGTTGATTTATTGTTGTGTCAGTACAAGACAGATCACATGCTTAGGGAAAAATTAATTAGCCAGCTAATTATAAAAACCTGGTCAACAAGGCCGCCGTGTAGGCATAAATTTAAAAATCTAAATTATTTTCATTGGGAAAACTCGGAGGAGCTAATCTCCAAAATTCTAATTGGAGGAGCACTCTCCGAGAAAAGGGGGTTTTGCGAAGCCTTCGAGCGACAGCGACGCATCTCAGTGCGATACTCTAGCTCCCTCCGCCGTGGTAGTAGACGTATCTAACAATTTCATTTTCCTTGTATTCTTCTTGTGTCTATTTCAAAAATAAATTCTAGTTAAAAAACAAAGAACTGCTGTTTTAAAAGAAAAATCGCGCTCGCGAACACTTTTTTCCCATTCACTGACAAAAGGAGGGCTGAGCAACTTAAAGGTCTATGCTGGTTTTGATTCCAATTTTGTCCAAGTTTCCAAACCAGGAAAAAGTAAGTAAAAATTTATTGTTATTTTCACCTAACTAAGCTTCACAAGGGCAACTTGCCCTTCGCGATCGCTCTCTTCCGTCTTGTGTAGGAGCAAGTGCCGGTGACTCGTGAAAAGAAACTTGCATAAAAGAAAATCTGGACATCTTTTCTCAAGCAAAATCTGCCGTTGAACAGGTATAAAGATTTTCTCTAAATAGAGTCAAATTCGATTCGCGTAAACAATTTCCCGCATTTGAAGGTATTGGTTGGTCAGGCCCTTATGCCGTTGCAACCAACACTTCCAAATTAAATCAAATAAATAATTAAAAAAAAACCCTCAAAAGAGAAACGAACACTGTGCTTTATTTTATCTCCTGTGCAGCCTCTTAGCTCATTCTACCTTTTCCTCGCTTCTACTTTTTTTTCTAGTCTAAATGCTTACCCCGAGTTACACTCGTAAGGGTAGACTCAAAAAGAGCATAAAAGGTCGAAAAATTGATTTAAAGACAAAACGTTTTGAAAATGTACGTTTATTTCATTATTCTTGATTTTTGTACGATAAAATTAAATGTTAAAAATTTGTAATTCATACCATTAGAAAGAGCACCCTTCTTTACAAAGATACAGCTGTTCGCAAATTTTTTTCACACAAATTCATTGTATGGTGATGATTCAAACTTAGACGTCAAAATCGGCCGCTCTGGGCGTTAATGGCTTAAAGGGAGGTCAGAGATCCACTAATTCAATGTTATTCTTACCGAACCTCAAAAAAGATAGTTTAGATTATAATAATAAACAAAATATTTGCTAATCGTCGCTAAATACAGTGATGCGAGGTAGTTATTACAATTTTTCATGTTTTGTACGACTCATATTTTGCAACTAGGAATAATTTTTGCAAAAAATAAGAACAGCTATGCGATATTAATTTTGAGAATCTGTAACATTACCATCAATTTTACGTAGAATAATTAATAATTTAAAATGTTTTAGCCGTTCAATCATCAAAAACTCAAAAAGTATGTCGAGATAACATATATAATATTGAATTGTTGTTAATTTAATTTTTTATGATTAAAAACAAATTGTGAGCAAAAAATGAGAACTGCCGCGTTAATTGGGATTACAGTCAATCAATGTGGCTCCGACATCTTCTTAAATAAATAAAAATATTTGATTATATCTTTGATTTGATTATATCTTATAATTTAGATAAGATAAATAATATCTTTCATTTTAAAATTAAAATGTATATCTAATTATCGCTAAAATATAAATGTATGAATATATATATTCAATTATTACTAAAATGTAAATATATAATATTAATTCATTGGCACAATAACATTACCACGCGTAAAAATTCTTGGACATCGTGTTGCATAAATGAATCTAATGTTTCCCAACCGAAACTTTTAGTTAATTTTTTAGTGCCAACTGGCTTATCACAAAATTGTAATTCGTGAAAAACTCTTTGCAAAGCTAGAGCTACACTCTTACTCGAATCATCACTTTCTGTTGGCATTTTATATACAGCTTTCCGCAACTGGAAAAAAAAAATTCTGTTACTTTCAATGTTCCGAAAATTCACTTCTTCCTCCCAACCCAGAGGAAGTCTTATATGAGAGTCATCACTACATTGTTTTTAAAGAACTTGCTATAATCTGAATCTGGGTGAAAAATTCTTATTTCAAGAGGTCACACACACACACACGCGCGCGCGCGCGCGCGCACATATCTTACTATATTATATAGTTGTTTTGAGCCGCGCTTGAATTTAGCCCCCCTCGCCCCCCCCCCCTCACCCCCCTCGCCACCCCTCACGAGCCCCCTCAGCTCCCCCTCAGCCCCCCGTCAAAAGAACCAAGAAATGTTTCAAAAGTTTGGTTATTTTTATGCGTCCCCCCCCCCCTCGCCCCCCCCTCAGCGCCCCCACATTCTTCGTTTCATATATGTCGTCATATTTATTCTCATTAGTGTTATTTATTTAGTACAGAAATATGAAAATTCTATTATTAACACACCATCACTGAAGTAAATATCTTACTATATGAAGGCGCTGGAATTTAGTCTTCTAATAAAAAATCCTACAGAATGAGAACTTTGTCCTTGTGATTTGTTAATGGTCATTGAGAAAGCTAAAATTAAAGGAAATTGTTTTCTATAAAGTATAAAAGGTAATGAAGACGATTTTCCTGTATTTAAAGTTATTCTAGGTATATAGACTTTATTACCACTTCGATCACCAGTTAAAATTTCTGCTTCAATATTATATTTAAAAAGTTTCGTAATTCTTAAACGAGTTCCATTACTTAAACCATCGCTAATACTTAAGTTTCTTATTAACATAGTAATTGTATTAACTTTTAAATGTAATTGAGGTGGTGGTAAACCTTCTTGAATTTGATTTAATGTTTCTGGTGGAAAATTTAAATGAATATTTTCGTCAGTTTGATCTACACCTTTGTGAGTAGCATAATCTACACTGTAATATGTTGTTACTTTTCCGCGGAGAAAATTTAATATTTTATTGTTTATATTATGTATATCTTCATTATGAGAAGCTAAAATAACACAATTATTTTGAATGTTAATGTTAATGTCTTTATAAATCTTTAAGCAAATATCATTAGTTTTCCAAAGAGTAGGTATTGTAAAAGGATTCATTTTTCCATCTCCTATTTTTAACAAAAATACTGAAAATTCTTCATCTTTTGAACGTATATTTTTAGTTAACTTTATATATATCTTACTATATTATATAGTTGTTTTGGGCTTAGGTGGAATTTGCCCCCCCCTCCTCCCTCATCACCCCCTCATCACCCCTCACGAACCCCCCCTCTACCCCCTCACCCCCCCTCATTCCTTAGAATGTTAACATTTATAATAATTTAATAGAACGTATAGATTATTATTGGAGAAGAAAGACATCATTGGAGATAGGGACAGGCGGAATCAGAATGTTATTGATGTTGGAGATAGGGAGATATTTTGAAAAAGGTGCTAGGTGTGCATGGAAGTCATGTGTGAAATTATTGCTGTAAATTATATCAGAACATTACCAAAATATAAAGTTAAAAACTGAAACAATGGGAGTTGGTGAACAGAGCGAGGTGGAACCGCCCCTCTACCCACCCCCTTACCGCCTCATTGGAAGTGTTTAGTGATTGATAATAACAAAATAGTAAATTTTTTAAACATGTTTATTTGAGTGACAGTAAGGTGTGTATGTAAAAAATAATAACTATTATTTCCCCACCTTGGAAATAAATAGAAATGGTACATTTGCTTAAAGTGGGTTCTCTTGTACTGTTTACGCAAAATCATTTTTCTATTATTTCCACACCACCTTGGAGGTAAATAGAAATGGCGTAAAAAAATTGAATGCAATAGATGGATGGTGAAGGTTCTCGGTATAAGGTAGATTGCAGAGCTAGAAATGGCAGGTGTTGAGTGGAAGCCATAGGTGTACGTGATTGGTGAATGTTAGAAGTCATAATTAGTGGTATTAGTGGGACGCTGGCGATCATGATTAAAAGTAATATGTGGATGGTGGAAGTGTTGGTGAAGGGAAACGGTCGACTTCATGAGTATAGATGAAAAGTATAGGATAACAGGTTGATGGGAAGTTCATGGCTAGATATGATAGATGGAGGCTGAAAATCATGGGTGATAGGTGAAGGTCAGAAGTCATGGGTGACGCTGATAGTGGGCATTATAAGGAATTGGTGGAGTGTCGAAGTCATGATTGGAGTCATAAGTCGAAGGGGAAAGTGACACGTGGAGTAGGAGAACTGGATTGCAGGTAACAGATGGACAGTGAAGGTGCTAATTAGTCGGTGCGCTTCATGGGTCGACATTCTAGGTGGTGCGGTTTGAGGTTACGAGTAAAGATGCTAGGTGATGCGCGGAATTCATGTGGTGGGGTGATAGGCGTAGGCAGAAAGTTGAACGTGTGTTCAGATTATGCGTAAAGGGTGGTGGTTATAACTGTAACAACGGAGTGTGTGTGGTTCACGTCGATAGTGTAGGAGATAAGTGGAGTGTGGAAGTCACGATTGTAGTTATAAGTGGAAGGTATAAGTGATAAGTAGAAAACGAGGTCATACTTGCAAGGAATAGGTGTTCGTTAGAAGCTACGAGTGAAGGTGGTAAGTGGTGGTGAAAGTTATGGGTGAAAGTTGTAAGTGGTAGGTCAATTAGCTAGAAGGACGGTGGACTTTATGGGGCGAGATAGAAAGTGGAGGTAACAGGAGAATAAGGTCATAGGTCGAGGTATAGGTAAAGATTAAAATATTCAGGGGTCGAGGGTCGGGTCAAGGTTGTAGACGATCGGTAGTAGATAGAAATTAACGGTGAAGGTGACAGGAAGTTGGTAGACGTCATGGTTGGAAATGATCGTTAACAGGTGGTTTAGAGCTGGAAATGACAGGTGTTTAGCCGAAGCTATGGGTGTAGGTAATTGGTCAATGTTAGGAGTCATGATTAGCCGTAATATAGGGAGGCTAGAGGTCGTGATTGAAGGCTATAGATGGAAGGTGGAAATGATAAGTTGAGAGTCAAGAAGATAAGGTTGGTGTAATAAGTGGAGCGTTACCTAATAAATTGGAGTGATAGGTGGAGAACATACGCAGAGAATAATAATTTTAATTGAAAGTCATAGGTAAAGGATAGATTTTATGATTTAATCGGCCTCATAGGTCGAGATTATAAGTGATGTGAACGAGGTGCTAATATCTGAGAGACGGTGGAGTTTATGTGTAGATGTAGGTGGATTAAAAGGTCATGGGTCAAGGTGATAGGTAAAGATTTGAAGTATTGAGTAGAGTTGATATATAGGGGTTGTGTGTGGACGCTGGAGGAAAAAACTAGAGTCGAGGTGTCGAGAATGTAGATGATCGGTGGTAGATTAAGGTTGAATGGTGAAGATGACAGGTAGTTAATAGACTTCATGGTTAGAGATCATCGTGGAGAAGATAGGGAGAGGTGGCAGACGGAGGATGGAGCTGATGGGTGAGCTATTTTTATAATAACATTTTTCAGTATCATTTATATACCATCAATTTTATGGCAGTAGGCAAATTTTAAGAATTATTATTGTTCTAACAGTCAATAAAATATGCATATATTTAAAAATTGAGATTTGAAAATAAATATAACAACTGAAATAATGAGGGTTGGCGAGCGGAGCGAGCAGGGGGGTACCCCCCCTAGTATATATATATACATATACATATATGGTGGTGGTTTGTCAGATCTGTAGAAGGCCGCTCACCTCATAATAACATCTATACGGTAGATCGCGAAATCGTATTTAATTATAATTGTTGGACGCCCGAGATGGCGATCGTTGATTCACTGGGTAGCCACGGCTGTTAATTCTCTCGAGCTCTCCCGAGTATCAGATATAGTTATCTTACTTGAATGGTGTCCAGGCGAGCAAGCCCTTGACGGGATCCCCGCCACAACATATAAATGTAATACCTGTTTCCCGGACGAATCTTGGTACGTAACCCACTTTTCTAGGATATTTACCAGTCTCCGGGATATCCCGGAAAAGTACAATATATGTGACCTATGTTTCCGGGATCTCACAGGGATAACCCTCGACACTGTCACACTCCTTGGTCGGCTACTTCCGACGGCGGGAGAGGGTAGGAATGGTTATTTCTTAAGAAAATCCGAGTTTTTTTACCTCAATCCCGGAAAGCTAGGGTACAGCTATATATATGCAAACTTCTTTTACGGGAGCAAAACACTAAAACAAAAAGTTGAATGTTCAGTGTCGCAATCGCTTCCCCTCCCCTTCTAAAAAGAATATTTTCAAAATATTCTTTTAATGCTTGTAATTATCTCTTCTCTGTTAACTATTTTGGAGATGCAAAGGATTAATGTTGGTATTATTGACATTCTTACGAATTTTTACTATATTATGAACAAAACTTCGTAATGTTAAAAATTGGTAAATTCAAAAAATCTGTTTGACCCCTAGGACTACCACCTATTCAAAGCAACCCCAGTCCCGTCGATACAAAACATTTCTGACAAACACATTTACTTCGTGATAAGCGACTCCAACAAAACGTATATGCCCATCGCTAACGAAAATGTCACAAAACTACAAAAAATACGGCGGATTTGTCCCGCTAAACCTAGAGCCAATACATGAGATAGAGAACGAACTGGCCTGCGAAATAAAGATCGTCGCGGGCAGACCGATCAATGACTCATCTTCGTTCAATATACGCCTTAAGTTGGTTATGACAGGGTTAACAGTCTTTTTTATTGAAAGCTGTATAAATGTCATTATTCATGAAATCATAATGAAACTTCCTTTATTTTAAAGTGTTTGTTCAGACCGTAAATTTAAGCTATCGAAGTGTTAAAAGTATTGATATTTCATCTCATAAATTTATGATAACTAGGACATGTTTTTTACTGAAGTTTTTTGCAGCGTGCCCGATTCTAAGCATTTGGGTGAACGAAAGGTTTAATATCTTATTTTATTCCTTACACCCTGCAATAAGACTTAAGTGGAGCACTTTCTTAATAAAATTTTTTTTTTTCATTTTTTCAAACTAGTTTATGTAATTTTTTTCAAATTCGTTTGAATTATTTAATAAAAAATAGTTTAATAAAAACTTAACTTTTAGAACGTTTTAAAGAGTAATACGAGATATTAAACATTTAATTTGGTTTGCCCGAAGGCTTAGAATCGTGCACGCTGGAAATTGGAAACCAAAAAATATTAATTTTACGTCTCACGTAAATCTATTATTATTATTATTAGAGCACGTTTTTGCTTAAGTTTTTTTCCGCTGTGCACGATTCTAAGCATTTGGGTAAACAAAATTCAAATAGATTCTTAGAGTAGAGAAGATCTTACCACCCCGAACAACAGCACCAGAGTGACATTATTCAACATTTATCCGAATAAATAAGCAATTTTTGCTGATGTAGCAAAAGCTGGATGGGGCGAAATTCGCACCACCTATTTCACTTTTTCAGACTTCTCGAAAGTGTGGTCAGCACTATATTCGGTTGCATCTAAGAAAACGTGGTCAGCACTATATTTAGTTTCATCTAAGGAAACGTAGTCAGCACTTTATAATTAATACAATTAAACCATTTTTGCTATTATAAATAAAATATTAATTGCTTTATTCGGTATATATTTTGTATTTGCTATACACGATATGATACGCCAATAAAATAAAGAAAAAGTACAGAGTTTTCGTTGAAATTTTTGCGCACATAGCTGGTTGGGGTGACATCTGCGCCACCTGTTTTACACTTCCAGACTTTTTAAAAGTGTGGTCAGCATTATATTCAGTTTGATCTAAGAAAACGTGGTCAACACTATACGAAATTTCGACTGAGTTCTTGAAAATTTTTTAAGTGGTGACGTCGAGACATCAGAACATAGTTCGGGTGATGACGACGACGACGACGACGACAAGACCAGTAAATATAAACATTTCATGTATGTTTGATAATGATAGCAGCACCGGTAAATGTCAGAATACAAATGTAAAAACTAGGTGATTACTTGCAGGAGGGCGGTGGTGCTGAACAATCAAAGTGGCGGTACATCATAATTCATCAAGAGAGCGCAAAATGCTATCGGACTTTTTGTCTAAATGGTCCTGAAGCCATCGTCAGTATTCATCGACCGCCAGCATTCAACACTGACATCTCAGAGTGGCTAAGTCGCGGTCTAGACGAGATCCACAGGTGCGTGTGTAAGGATACTAAACCCACCGATTTTATCGGGATGTCTATAAACTCAGCACACTTTTGTCAAGGCGTTGCGTGGATTTCGTATAGGCAAGTGCGTAAATTGCATGTAAGCGATATACTCGAACTCTTGGAGAGCTTTTCGCAAAGTAATGACAGTCTTGAGAATGACAAGGCACTGACAATAACTGTCAATACGGTGTCGGTGCCCCAAGGGCGCGGTCGAGTCGCGCTCACATGCGAGTCAGTCTTCAACCGCTCCATCCTGAACATTCAAAATACGGATAATCCCTGTTTGCCAAGATCACTCGTGTGCGCGCATATACATGCCATTCATGGTGAGGCTCGTACGGCATATCTGTGAGAAGAAAATGTGTGATAAAATCAGACAAGGCAATGGCAAATTTCAAAAGGAGAAAGCTGTAAAACTTTGTAATAGCGTTAAAGTCATCATATTCAAAACCGGCTGCATTCTGCCAGAGATAAAACTATTTCAGGAGTATTATACCTGTTTAGGTGTAGCTATAGTCGTGTTTTCGTTTCGAGGATTGGCTCGTGGTGAAAAGCCATTATTCGATGGTAGCGAGTATGTCTATAATGACGGAAATACAGTCAGATATACTTTGCACATTATGTATTATGAGAACGCGCGACATTATCAGCCCATTTGAAGCTTGGTGGCTGCAGCCGGAATCGGGGCTATTGTTTGTCGTGCAAAAGAAAAATCATAAGTGGTAGGACACATTGATGTCCAAATCAATATCGTAGTTGTCTGCAGAGTCCACCTTGCGTGACTGATCATTTGATAAGAGTCACACGGTATGCGAAAGTTTGAAGATGTGCTCGAGATGTTGTAGAACTATTAGAATTAATAATACGTCTGCACACGTGCGCGATCACTTCTATTGTAAAATATGTAACCAAATGCAACCAATCGGACACTTGTGCTTTATGCTATCTTTTACTGCAATACGTCAGTCAGGCAGTACTGCTGTAAGAAAGAAGCAGACGTTGTTTGTATTTGATGAATTTGACACCCAGCAGTCGGACAGTGTAGTGGGCGAAGATAGGACACATACACACATTGTGAATCTGTACGTTGTACAGCAGGTGTACAGCATGTGTCTGCACGACGAAAATATCTCGGAGTCGTGCAGTTTTTGCGGGACGCGAGAGTACGTGTTTGCGGATGAGCCGGTAAAACAGTTGGTCCATTTGGTTCTGTCACGCAAAAAAAATATTAACTCGGTCATTTGTGTAGCCCACAATGCTCAGGGCTTTGATACACGATTTATTTTGAAATATCTAATTGAGCGCAGAGAGTTTTGCGAGAAACCGCACCTGAGTTTAAGTGGGTCGAAAATAATTATGATACAATTTGCGCACGTGAAGTTCCTCGATAGTCTAAATTTTTTGCATATGCCGCTGAGTGCTCTGCCGAAAGCCTATGGACTGGGTAAAATTGAGAAAGACACTTTCCCCCCATCTAGTCAATACGCCGGAAAATCCAAATTATGAGCGTTGAGCGTTGAGGCACGCAAGATATTGCAACTAGCGTACCATGCGTTCTACAAGACATTCATCGAATACGGATCGACAGATCCGTTCGAAGAATGCGTCACAATAGCGTCCTCCTGTATGCGGGTATTCCTCAACGCATTTTTCGGAAGAATACAATCGGCATTATACCCACCGGTGGCTATTACCGGGCCAATAAACAATCGTTAAAAGCAGCTCAATGGCTTACGTAGAAAAGAGACTGCCCGAGGATCCCCTCGTGGACGGAGTTTGCGAGCTGGAAAATATCGAGAAAGTAGTACTGCAATTTCACGGTTGCTACTGTCACGGTTGACTGCTACACAGCCAATTGCGATTTACCGGGTGTAAACGGTGGCTAGAATTTGGACGAGAAGTTCGAGAGAACGCTCAGAGTTCCGGCGAAAATCAGAAAGCACGGCTATCGCTTGATCGAGAATTAAGAGTGCAACTTTGATCACGAGTACTGCGAAAACGAAGATATGTCGTATATAAGAGAGGCTACGCGGGACTGGCACACACCACTCGATCCACGAGATGCATTTTGCGGCGGACGTATGGGTAACACTGCTAAATCGTACGATGTGCGGGAGGGAGAAAAAATTAAGTATGACGACGTCTGCTCTTTGTCTCCGTATATCTGCAGGTACGGTCCTTATCCCACTGTTCATCCGAAACTCTATGTCGGTGAAACTGAGTGCGCGCAAATTGTCGGTACCACCAACGACATTAGAAATATCGATGGCTTAATCATATGCGAGTTAATGTATATCAAGCTGCTTTTTTCACTATGTCAGTCGTGCGCCGAGACCTTATATCAGATAGACTGCTATCACGAAGACGCGAGAGAGTGCGTTTTTGTCTGGACGTGGGTGGCCGACAAGTTGAAAAAAGACGTGGAATTCGGCTATGTTGTCATAAGAATATTTGAAATTTGGGCGTATAAAGTCACGCAGTTCGTCACCAGCTTGTAGCGTGGTAATCACTGCTTATACCACAGTGCTAACCCGACTTAAGCTGTTTGCCGAACTAGAGCCATTGGGTGAACGGGTGCTCTACTACGACACAAATTCCATCGTGTAGTGAGTGTCGAGCTACGGTGTCGACACGTAAATCAGTTTGTCAAGGCCAGCCATCATTGCAATATCAGTGTGTTCTTTCTCTCGCAAAATCTCTTTCATGGGATCACTCACAGATTGAGTATCTGGTTCGCCAGCTCCCCCGGATGATCCGAAATTTCTGCAGGAGGTCTACAGCGATGCCACGTCGCAGCCCTATCACTATTTGTTGCTCAACTTCCTGCACGATCGACATCAGTACGTGTACGTGCGGGCAAACAGCATAAAAACACCTCGCATGCCGACAATGTGCCAGTCGGCATGCGAGGCTGACAAATGGTTTACCAAGCTTACTCATGATTTACAGCAATGTTTGTCAGCCTTATGCCACAAGCGATGATTACTCGCCCTACTGCGCAATATACCTCTTTATCTACACGACCATACCTACGGTAGAACGCAATTTCTAATCTTTAACTCACCGATGTATCTGCCTCAGCTCTCCTCGTCATTGCAGTCGATTGAGATTGATATAAGGGATGAGGAAGGCCAACATTTACCATTCGATTACGGGACGCTAACGGTGATACTTCACTTTAAGCGTATCGACTAAAATCATGTCGCATCAGCACGACGATTTCTTCTTCCTCTACAATGGCTATCAGACAGGCTGTGATGTTGGTGGTTATTATAGTGGGGATAGTTACGTCACAATTAATGGAAGATATTATCAAAAGTGCGCTGGATGTTGAGGACAGCCTCGCAGAGAGAGAGAGAGAGAGAGAGAGAGAGAGGGAGGAAGAGTGAGATAAAGAGAGAGAGGGAAAAGAAGTTTATGAGTTATGGCCGGGCCTCCCACGAAAAGCGGAGGCTAGAAAAAAAGAGGGCTATTACCGGGCCTCTCGCTGCGCACGAACGCAGGTAGGCGAGCGCGCGAAGAGCGGTCCGCCGAGTGCCGGAAAGGAGGCCCGAGCCGCGGAGCCGTCGGTAGCAGATAATCCGCGGCGAAGTCACGAACCGACCTGACACTGGCTTTGACCTGACATTGACTTTGACCTGACACTGAAAAAAATTGTACAAAAGTTTGCACGAAGTTTGCAGAAGTGCGCGAAAAACATACGTTGGAGGAGCTGAAAAAGCAAAGATGCTGAGTAAGCTTACTGCGAGAGAAATTATTGATTTGGAGGAGAAGGGAGAGTGTCCACCTTTTCACAGATTACCGTAATGCGAGAAGTATTGTAGGCAACACGCTATTAAGAACTGCTCTCTCTACTATAGCTGTGCGCTCAACAAAGCCTACAAATTGAAGTACTGGTCGACTGCTGCCGTCGGTGGTGACAATATAATCAAATGTTCAGCACGTCCCGTCACCCCATACCACGAGCTCTGTAATAATGAACTCTCTGGATATTCATTAGCAGCTTCGAAAAATGTCTTATGCGGTAGGAGTTTATCCGACCGTTCAAATTCCAGTAACGTAGGTAAAACCTTGTGGCTTTGTGTTTGATACCGAAGATCATCAATGACGTAACAGACATTGTGTGGCAATATACGTCACACAAAATGGCGTTGGCTGGTATTTCGATAGCTTTGGAGTGGCACCACGAGTTCCAGATCACGTGAGTCGAATCAGGCGAAATGGCAAGTGAATAAGATGGTGTAATATTCAACTGCAAAACACTTTATCCGATACTTGTGGAAAATATTCTATTATGTTTCGATACTATATGTTCAATGGTTTGGGTATTTGACGATTTCTCAAGAATTTCTCAACAGACTTTAGCAAACATGATGAGGTTGTTGAAAAATTTGTCGATAAGTTTTAATCTAATATTAAAAAATATAATGTGAAGCGTGAATGTTACTGGATATATTTGCTTACGTGGCTTTTAAGAAATGATTCGCCTCCAAATTTCTGTTGGGTCCCCATTCTGGTGACCGAGATTCTATTGGCCCTCATACTACCTGTGATCTTTATTCTCATTGGTTCTACGCCCATCGAACCTACCTAGTTTTCGAATATAAGTCGCAGAACCTCCAGTAGACAGCATATAGTTCTCTCTTAACTGCAACATGCGAAATTTTGAGAAAATGGCTGGTCAGAAGGACAGTTGGAGAGTCTGAGCCAGGTAGCGGAGATTCAAAAAAGCAAGTGTCGCTGCCATCAAACTCTACCCATGAGTTATGGGCTGGACAATTTCTACGGCAATCTTAGTCAAGTGGGCCTAGAAAATACGGCAGTCGGTTCCGGTGACTTTAATCCGGTTGTTCGCCTCAGCAATCAGGACTTTCAAGGATTCTCGTTCTTACAGGCCACATGGACAGTGTTCCAGGAGCAATTTAATGAGATCGATAGATTCTTTCATGCATACAGTAAGGAAGATATGCTTGATCAAAAAATCATTATCGATGGATTTATAATAAGATACATGATGAGCTATTCTGATCGAGCCTTCAAGTTGATTAAAAAACCAGCGGAGGAGACACAAGGATCTGTAGGGCACAGGGCGAAAAGACCGCGTAAGCCATCACTGGTAATTAAGAGGGTCACTCACTTTTGATCGGCTAAAGGCTCTAACCAAAATTATCCATAAAATAATTAGGTATTTGTTAAGTGTGAAAGACGCTATTGCGATTATTGTTAGCGAGGTCGGTAGTTATTGTAAGGAAAAGCTGTAAAATACAGGATTAAATGACTATATGCATCTCTTCGAGCCACGATATTTAATAATTTTTAACCGACGTTTCGATGTGCTACAGATCATCTTCAGGGCTATGTCAAAATATAATAAATAATACAAAGGTAATAAATTACACTTAAAATCTCGACTACCTTTGTGCTGTATGTGCGCGTGTACACACAACGGCGTCTACGCGATTTGAGGAGCGAAGCGACGTTGAGTGGGGAGAACGCGGCGGAAGCGAATATTGTCGCGCGTACCGGCAGCCAGACTTTTCGGAGCACTAGCTCGTCACACAACAGCGTTTAGCACAACGAATGAATAAAGGAAACAAACCAGAGAAATTGTGTTCTTGATTCCTTCATACCCACGTACGGCTATACTTCGCAACTTTAAACATTCAAAAAAACTCCTAACGCATCTGAGACACCCGTGCAAATGTACAACCGGGCCTAGAACGACACAAAACGTTTTTTTAATTTTACAATAGTCAAACAAATCTAATTAAGCAAATTAAACAAAATAAATTAAAATAAAAATTAAAATCACCGATCTTACATCGTTCGACGATGACGATTAATACAAGTATCGGTGTCGTCAGATGGTGACACGACATCGGTGGAGGCCAGAAATCAACTGTCCGCTCAAACCTAGATAAGGCATATATATAGTGGTACTAATATATTGAAACTATTTTGATAAAAGTCCCAACCGGTCGATAGCACATATCCGGATCGCATACATCAAGAAGAAGCGGCAAGAAAATTCTACCATATAGTAAACGCTACTTCCATAACTGTAATTATATACTAATACAGTATGGCCATAGCGTCGCCAAGCAACTCAGGCTCGCCGTCCTCCCACTGGGATGTGCCGCTCTGTACCGCCAGCCAATCATAATTAAGACATGTTGGCATACATAAGAGAGCACAAAGCGGTATGCCACTTCCTCCGATCCGATGCTACCCGTACACTTCATCTTCCTCGTTCGGCCTCCTATCGTGTGAACAAAAACCATTACTTTTTACAATTACTTGAACTTAATTTAAGGTTAGAAATAACATTTTTCTAACTAGATTTGAGGCGACACGTATCCTCAGCCCGATATATAACCTTTAATTCTCACTATCCTCAAAGTCAAAAGGTTGCGTTTATATATAATCTATTAGATGGAGTGTTATTATTGTCTGATCCACGTTTTCATTTGCGAAATATCGAACTGGCGAAGAAGATTCTTATAGCTAATAATTATCCGCCTTCTTTCATAGAAAAATATTGTAAAAGACGCTCAGCCCTATTTAAAGTGCCATAAAAAAACTGAATATGTAACATTTCTGAGAATCGTCTCCGGAATATAGACGGCTCTATCGACAATTTTTATATTATTGAAATCAAAAGTATGCCCAGTCTCCATTGCGTGGACAGCAAGGAGGGAGATGATATCCCCTTTGTCTATATATCGTTTATGATCCTATTCCCTAGCTTTTCACGGTCGATATGTCTCACCAATATAAGTGGACTCACAATCAGAACAATCGATTTTATAAACAACATTCCTAGTATCACTAATAGCTGTAGGGTCCTTTCCTATTTTAATAAATTTATTAAACTTATCCATTATTTGATTAACTAGTTCTTTACCATTTTTATTTAATACTGTCTTTAATTTAGAATTAAAACTTTCAGCCATCAACGTTATTATTAAAATTACTTGGTAAATCCGGACTGCCCGCATTTCTGCTCTCCTTATAATTTTTTAGAGACCAAGATTACGCACAATGCGTCTTTTACAATATTTTTCTATGAAAGAAGGCGGATAATTATTAGCTATAAGAATCTTCTTCGCCAGTTTGATATTTCGCATATAAAAACGTGAATCAGACAATAATAACACTCCATCTAATAGATTATGTATAATCGCAACCTTTTGACTTTGAGGATAGTGAGAATTAAAGTTTATATATCGGGCTGAGGATACGTGCCGCCTCAAATCTAGCTATAAAAATATTATTTCTAACCTTAAATTAAGTCCAAGTAATTGTAAAAAGTAATGGTTTTTGTTCACACGATAGGAGGCCGAACGAGGAAGATGAAGTGTACGGGTAGCATCGGATCGGAGGAAGTAGCATACCGCTTTGTGCTCTCTTATGTATGCCAACATGTCTTAATTATGATTGGCTGGCGGGACAGAGCGGCACATCCCAGTGGGAGGACGGAGAGCCTGAGATGCTTGGCGACGCTATGGCCATACTGTATTAGTATATAATTACAGTTATGGAAGTAGCGTTTAAACTCGCTACGCAGGCTCTGATGCTTACTATATGGTAGAATTTTCTTGCCGCTTCTTCTTGACGTATGCGATCCGGAAACGTGCTATCGACCTGTTGGGACTTTTATCATGATAGTTTTTGTATATATGTGTTTCTTTTGTATGCGGGTATTTGTGCGAAGGATGGGGGTACCACTATATATATGCATTATCTAGGTTTGAGAGGACAGTTGATTGTTGGCCTCCGCCAGTGTCGTGTCACCATCTGACGACACCGGTACTTTTATTAATCGTCATCGTCGAACGATGTAAGAGAGGTGATTTTAATTTTTATCTAATTTTATTTTGTTTAACTTGCTTAATTAGATGACTATTGTAAAATTAAACAAAATTTTTTGTTGTATTCTAGGCCCGGTTGTGCATTTGTACGGGTGCCTCAGATGCGTTAGGAGTTTTTTTTAATTTTTAAGGTAGTCGAAATTTTAAGTGTAATTTATTATCTTTGTAATATTTATTATATTTTGACTATATTTGACATAGCCCTGAAAAGGATCTGCAGCAGATCTAAACGTCGGCTACAAATTAATAAATATCGTGGCTCGAAGAGATGGATATAGTCATTTAATCCTGCATTACCACTGTCGGGCGATAAAAGCATCCTTTATAAGCTACAAAATAGCCAAAACTCTCAATACACTTATTTTACAGCGTATAACACAGAATAAACTATGTGTGACTTTGACAGCACACTTGTCGATCGAATAGAGAAAATATTAAAAGAAGCCAATATAGTTTTAAGTTTAAAAGATATTTACTTGATTATTTACGAATTTGTTAATTTTATATATATAAATATGTATAAATTAGTCGTACATTTAAATATTACTATATTATCTAACTCATAATTTGTATCTAGGTTTATAAGTATTAATTGAATAAATATTATTATCACTATATTTTCTATACTCATTTACCCAAATACTGACTCCTACTACCTAACCTAAATATCTACCACATTCACTCTTGATATAGTCTAGTTCTAAGCACGCTACTTTATTCAAAAAAATTTTACATATTACTTGTACTGTGGAGAAACAGAAGGATATTACGAAAGTATCTTCTCGTTCAGAGGGTACTTTGGAGAGCGGAGGTCTCTTCAAAGTATCTCGCTACACTATGGCGAAAAAATAGAGCAAAAGGGTTTCCTTCCAAGTAGTTTTGGTACCATGGAGAGTTTAATTAAATATGTTCTTGACTAAAGTGACATGGGCGAGAGGTCACAGAGATCATGGTCATATTTGTTTACATTCTCTATGTTACAATCATACTACTGTCATGACGCACCTATCACCTGCACCATCAACTTATTACCTCCAATCACATCCCTCAGGCTCCATTCATCTCCACCCTCCTGCAGTCTCATCTTTTATCTATCATTTCCGCCCTTCTGCTATTGCCTAGATCCTCCACCTACCACCTTCAGTCATGACTCCTTCCCCCTCCATATATCGTCTCCAATCATAATTACATCACCCCTCACTTATCGCTTTAAGGGGCCAGGCCTGGGTTAAATCCTGAAAAAAATTGAAAAATATGAGATTAACCAAAAATTTTATATTCAATTTTGCATTAAAAAATTTTTTTCTGCTTAACAGACATAAAATATCTCATTCTTACCTGAAAAGTATGTATTTTTATTACTAATAACTCTATATATTAAATAGGTAATAAAATAGTGATTTTATGTATTTTTACTTACTTGCCGCATGATATCTCAGGATCTGGATGTTGAAACAGGTTCAGTCAGCATGGAATTTCTTCCTAATATGCATTTCCTCAGAACAAGTGAAGCGGATTCCTGAAAAACAACAATTTTAAATAATTAGTCACAAATATGTTAGGATTATTTATAATTATTGTGAATGTTATGCATATTTACATATGCAACATCCACTTTTTACTCAACTTTCTGAATTCCCCTCCACCAATACTATGAAGAAACCTATTCCAAAGGTTTCTGTAAAATTTGAGCCCAATTGGTCCATCTGTTCTTAAGAAAACTTACGGCAAGTAACCAGAAATCATAAAAATATAAAAACCGAGAAAATGCAGTTAAGGGGTTATGCCTGAGTTAAAATTAAAAAAAATCAAAATGTTTTTTATTTGATTTTTTAAAGGCAAATTTACTGTAGAATGAGTTGCCTTAGTCCTTTTTGCCCGAAAGAATTCCGTTACAAAGTTATAGGCAAAATACCAAAAAATTGCGTATTATTCATGTTTTGTCTTATAGCGCTTTTGATAAAAAATTGCGTTTTTATAGAAAATGTAACATTCAATGTGTTCATAAATTACTGTTGAAAACGCAATTTTATTTTAAAAAAATCACAAATTGTTTACTAAATCATTACGTACTGTAATAGATAATTTTTATGAAATCGTAGATTTTTTTTTATTTTGAATGTTCAAAATAAAATAAATTTAGAATTTAAATCTAGTCTTGCAATTTTTAATCAAACTTATAAAGGGGAAAAAAACATACGTGCAAATTTAAATTACCGCCTAAAACATGGCACCTTACAGAGTATGGAAATAGGCCAAGCGACAGAGCAAAAAAACGATTTTTGACGGTCAATAAAAGAAGCTGGCGACCTATGCCACTCGATAGCAAATAATGCGTACTTTAAGCACATATGTGTCTCTACAGGTAAATCGAGATTATTTTATAGTTATTAACAAAAAAACATGCAGAAAATGCATGTTTTTTTACTTTTTCGCTTATAACTTTTAAACTAAGCAAGCAATGAAAACATCACTTTAGACAAAAAATATGCGGTATGAAATTATGAAGAAAAGCCACTATTAAAAATCTCGATAAGTTTAATAGAAGCTGAGATAATGGAAAAGAAAGGGTTAAAGTAGCCATTTTTCAAAAATTCATTACGCAGCCATTTTTTCATTTGAAGGCTCGAAATTTTGGAAATTAGAAGCTATGGCTATGTGCTTTATAGGAAAAAAAAATGAATGCTGTGAAACCATTATTGTTGCTGCAATCGCGATGTTAAGTTTTTGTTCACTAACTTGCACACGCTCTCACTTCCCGAATTGTGGTCCTATTTCAATTTTGAAAAGTGTTTTGAAATGGTGACGTTTCGCACAATAAGATGCATTTATCCGTTTTTCGATAAAATGCATCTAAGTATGCTAAAATAGCCGTCGAAAATACGCAAAAACGGCCGGAGGCGGCAGAGCGCGCGAGGAGTGGGGGAATAGGGGAAGCGACACGCGTGAATTATCTATGTATACGCGCGTATTTCGGGAAGTGAGAGCGTGTGCAAGTTAGTGAACAAAAACTTAACATCGCGATTGCAGCAACAATAATGGTTTCACAGCATTCATTTTTTTTCCTATAAAGTACATAGCCATAGCTTCTAATTTCCAAAATTTCGAGCCTTCAAATGAAAAAATGGCTGCGTAATGAATTTTTGAAAAATGGCTACTTTAACCCTTTCTTTTCCATTATCTCAGCTTCTATTAAACTTATCGAGATTTTTAATAGGGGCTTTTCTTCATAATTTCATACCGCATATTTTTTGTCTAAAGTGATGTTTTCATTGCTTGCTTAGTTTAAAAGTTATAAGCGAAAAACTAAAAAAACATGCATTTTCTGCATGTTTTTTTGTTAATAACTATAAAATAATCTCGATTTACCTGTAGAGACACATATGTGCTTAAAGTACGCATTATTTGCTATCGAGTGGCATAGGTCGCCAGCTTCTTTTATTACTTTTTTGAAAATAATCTCTGTTGCTTGGCCTAAAAAGGAAATCACTGTTTTACCGACCTAGTCAAGTTTGCATTCAGACATCAGCTGTTTCATTTGCTGTCTGTAGTTTAATGCAAGCTGGATGTTGTGTTGTTGTGATAACTTTGGAGTCTTACTAGTGTTCAACTTTAGATAAGTGTCTTGTACTATAAACAACATATTATGTGTGAATAATCTGTTCTTTGTGAGTGTATTCATTGTTTCAGGTATATGGGCTATAAATCTCATGTGCCTGTGTGTTAGGTAGTCTCAAAATCTACTGTAATTGCTAATGATCCTATAAAGTAATGGGTAAGCAATGACAAAATTTATATTCATCTAAAATATGCTAACTGTGAATGCGTATTAAAAACTTACATTTCAATTTCAGCTTTCGATACTGGTATATCTACATGAACAGCACCCGGGTCTTCATACATGCCTTAATACATAGGTATCTTATGCCAAAATATAAGAAAAATATGCCAAGTAGTTCATGTAAGTACTACCAGTTAAATATACATAAGTGTCTCGATAAACTTTAAATGCATTTTTCTCAGTTTTGCCATTTTTATGATTTTAGGTCCTTTGCCGCAGGATATCTCAGCAACCAGATGATGAATTGACAACAGACAGGACGGAAAATCTTCTGAATACGTTTCTTCGCTGCTTGAGTGGAGCAGAATTAAGTATACAAGGTAAAAGTCAATGTTACGAATGTGAATATATGTAATATTCACTATAATTACTAATATAATCATCTTAAGAGTTACTAAATATTTAACATTTATATTTTGTAGAAAAGTATTCCGCTCAAGCAGTGAAGAAACATATTCAGAAGATTTTCCATCCTGTCTAGTGTCATAGACGGAGAGATGAGGCCATTATTTTTATAAAACTCGAGATACGGTTGATTCTTATTGGAACCGAACCCTCGAGTGCAACTGAATACAAAATGGCAAGTATTAGGCACGTGCTTTTTCATTGAAAAGCGTGGCGGGCGATTGAACAAGTGAATTTTTTTGCAAAAAAATTTATAAGATATACGGATAATAATTGCGGGAAGTGATTGTATTTATTCTCACGATGCCCGGAATATTATTGTCGGACTAATTGCTACTGTTGAAATGACGTAAGACGAGCACAAAGTTACATAAAATTTATAAAAATTAAAATTGTAGCGATAAACATGCAAACTTATTCATTCTAATCTTTGTACATGATAAACGCTATATACAAAATATCAGAACAATAAATTATTATTAAAGCCATGAAAGCCGGCTGTAAAGTCGTGGTAAGCGAAGGTTAAAATATAGAGAAATTGTTAGTTATAAACATAGTAACACAAAACAGACTGTGCAGTTACACGAAGGATAGGCCACTGCCTAATTTTATTCAAATTCCTAGTCGAAAATATTGTTAATAACTTATTTATAAACATTCAAGAGCCGAAAAATGCGTTTTTTTTAGTTTTTTGTACATAACTTGAAAACCAATAAATTAATTTGAATGGCGTCAACAGACGAATTGTAGAGAATTGTATTTTAAACAAATTGCGCTTTTGAATGACTCGATAACATCAGTTAGTTCGGATAAAATTTGAAATAATAAGGAAATTTTACTTTTTTTAAAAGTCGTAATCGTGGCCTCAATTTTAACTTTTGACGCTCGGGTCTTCGTTAACTAGTATTAATGTATGTACACGTGTGCGTGAGACAGACCAAATCGGTCTATTAGTTTCGGAGTAATTTAAGTTTGAATAATTAAATTCAATATCTTGCAGACTATCTGGACGCGTTTGTAATGAGCCGATTTCGATTTTTCGGACGGATTTGAAAAGTAGAACTATAATTCAAGAAAACGTATATTATCATTTTTCACGAAAAAGCTGTTAACTCGGTGAAAAACGCTAATATAATTTCAAAGAAATTCTAGTCAAGAAAGTGTAGGCGTTACCATGGCTAATAATAATTTATTGGTCTGATATTTTGTATATAGCGTTTGTCATGTACAAAGATTAGAATGAATAAGTTTGCATGTCTATCGCTACAATTTTAATTTTTATAAATTTTATGTAACTTTGTGCTCGTCCTACGTCATTTCAACAGTAGCAATTAGTCCGACAATAGTATTCCGGGCATCGTGAGAATAAATACAATCACTTCTCGTAATTATTATCCGTATATCTTATAAATTTTTTTGCAAAATAATTCACTTGTTCAATCGCCCGCCACGCTTTTCAATGAAAAATCACGTGTCTAATACTTGCCATTTTATATTCAGTTGCACTCGAGGGTTCGGTTCCAATAAGAATCAACCGTATCTCGAATTTTTTTCCCATATACGTGTATTTTTCGAGCTCATCTCTTAGACTATCGATTCATCATCTGGATGCTGAGATATCCTGCGGCAAAGGGAAGAAAGTGCTGAAAGTTAGTGATTCATGCATGTAATGGTTTACAATGTAAGTATAGATTGTAACGGGGCAAATGACTGCTGCACGACGACCACGGACTGTCGTCGCATCACCGTCTTACCTGCATTGTCCAATGTGCGACGTAGCAATAATTATTGCTACGCTGTGCTTTGCTTTCCTGTTAAGCTGTTCTCGAGGTTTCTTAGTCTTGTTGCTATCCTCTTCTCGACGTGTCCAACACATTATTCCTTCTGAAGGGTGAAATCCTCTTCATATGGTTTGACAGTACAAAAAGCTTTGTAAACTTGTGATTCGCCATCATCAATGCAATTCTCGTATCAAGTATATCATGTAATTCAATATATATGTCTTGAAATGTTAGCCGCTGTACTTGTATGTAATTGCTGATGGTTTCTTGAAGTTCAATTAGTGCTCGATGCTCTTCATGGTGTTGACTGGCGATTTGTAAGTGTTTGCGCTGACTGGTTGTCTCCTCGCCATGAAAAATTTTGTTCTCTTCTTCGTTCTTCCAAATCTGTATTTTCCAGGAGTAGATGATCCAGGCACTCAACCTCTTGTGGCACCTACCGTCTGGATTTTTCTTAAATTGTCTTTTGAGTTGTCAAAATAAATTCACTTATGCACTTTTAAGTAGAATTTTTAATTACAAATACTTAAACTTTTATAAAACTAATAAATAGTTTTTACAAAACTTGGTAATTTCAAAATGAATTCACTTTAAAAAAGTCACAATTAAAAAGTATATAGCGAATTTATAAATTTAATGTTTATTTTGAAAAAGATAGTTTTCTAGGTGTGAGCTAGGTAAAATACGATTTTAGATGGATTATGATTTACTTGAGCTCTCATATGGCTCAGTCGGTAAGTCAATAAGTTGAAAATCTGTTCACTTATGTTTTCTTCACTCGTGTTTTCATTTATAGATGAATAATTGGTATCAAAGTAGTTTTTTGCAAAACTTTTTGCAGTAAAATGCTTTATACAACATATATAAATAATAAGAATGTAGTTCTGAAAAAAGATCAATTTTTTTGATAGTTTAACCCAGGCCTGACCCTTTAAATCATTATGCCTTTACCTTCCACCTTTATCTCCGCCTATTATCAATTTCATCCTCAAATTATCATTTCCAATCATAACGATTTTATTTTACCCTCCTCCTATGCCTCGACGGTCTACTTAGCACTGCCACCCTCTACCTTTTGCCTCCAGTCATAACATTTACCCTGTACCTATGACCTTAAACCTCCACATACGACTTCGACCTATCACCTCCAGAAATGACGAGCCTATGCTCATCGCCTCCAATCATTTCCTCGAAACTCCACATATCGCTTCTAATCGTGTCCTCCTATCAGTTGCATCCTCCACCTGTCGTCTCCAATCATGATTCTTCCACCTACCATTTATAGCCTTCAATCAAGACTCTTCACTTCCACTATTATCTCCAATAATGACATGGAACATCCACCCGCTACTTTATTCACAATACAAAATATAATTATATTTACAACTACTTAATACTTGATCGTGGGTATTAGCAAGCAGAATAAGATTACATAATAAGTAATAAATAAATAAAATTATACATAAGTACTAATAATTATACATAAGTAATGAGTAATAATAATGAGGGGGTCGGGGGGTAACGGAAGATAGGGGGAATGAGGGGGCGAGAGTGGGAATGGGGTGGAGGGAGAAAACCCTGAAAAATAAACAAACTTTTGAAAAGTTTCTTGCACATTTTGAGGGGGAAGGCTTGAAGGGGGAGGACGAATTCCAGCTTGGCTCAAAACAACGATATAATATAGGAAGATATATCTTGAAACGGCTCAACTTATTCCTCGTTTTTAAGCCGTTGATTCGAGACTCGGGAGAGGTCCTTCGAGGGAGTTGGAGAGGTAGATACCCTGGTTGATCAAGCATCCACCGTTATCAACAAGGGTGGAGTTGCCAGGGGTTCTGACTCTTGATAAGCCTGGGGGTGGGCACTGGCAAGGCAGAGCTGCTTATGTAGGCGCCTGGGCACTCAGAGTACCCGCGACGCTGTGTTAGGATTCATACAGCCACGCAGCCTCAAAGGAGTGGTGTGGGTATGAACTATCCCACCTTCCAGTGAGCAAGAAGGTAGTTGTATGATTAGGGGATTCGACCCTGATCAGCGTACCAACCCCCGAGGGAGGAGTTGAGTAAAAAGAATTCCATTTAGATTAAATGGGTTTATTTAAGTGCGGCGGATACAAAGTGTAGAACCGAGAGAGGGGGTAGTGCGTGACGTCTACCTAGCGGATCTCTAGAGGTTCTTGGTTTCCATTCCCTCGAGGATACGGTCCGATATATAACATCGTTATATCTATGTATAACCCTGGGAATTTATTCAGGATACCTTTAAAATTGATCATGAATTTTTTTAGATTTTTTTGCATCACCCTCTTTGGAGTTCTAGGTCAAAGTTCATGAAATTCGGTATTTTTGCATTTTCTGTATATACGTGGGCTATTCACCATTAACCTGTGACGTTGTCGAAACTGCGCGGAGGAGCTTTCCTCCGGTCCAGTGGTCCCGACGACTACGCACTATTATTTATACTTATCCGATCTCGGAGGAGGTCAGCAAGGAACACCTGATTCGGGATTGATCCGGCTGTTCGGGATATTTTAATTAATACACACTCTTTGACGATAACAAATAATTTATTCCTCGGAAATTTGGCATACACGATGACTAGACACTCTCCGACACTTAATCCGCACGCGCTCGCATTCACTCTATCTCTCTCTTTCTCGCTCGCGCGCTCTCGCTCTATCCAGCCAGCCACGCGCCTCCCGGCCTTTCCTCCGGCTCTCGCTATAGCCGGGAACTCGTTCGACTGCGCGTCGCTCGTTCTCTCCCCCACTCTCGCTCTCTCTCTCTCTCTCACACACTCTTCGCACTCGTGCACGCGCGCTCGTCTCTCCGTCGACTCGCTTCTCGCCCCCTTCTCCGGCTCTCGACACCGCCGCGCTCGGCGGTGTTCGGGGAATCGCACGCGGACCGGCCGCGGCCGCGTGGCCCAATGTTAGGCACAAAGGCGCGAATTCCCGCGTCTATCCGCCGCACACGCGGGAACCACGATGAGCGAGACCTACGCGTGTCACTCTTCACGCACAATATCTCGCGCACTATCTCAAGCACACAAATTTCCTCGTCTTCCGTCGATTACTTTCTGTCTCGAATGCACGCGATTCTTTCTCACTCTCGAGCTCGCGGCTCGTCTCTCTCTCTCTCTCTCTCTCTCTCTCTCTCTCTCTCTCTCTCTCTCTCTCCCTCTCTCTCTCTCTCTCTCTCTCTCTCGCTATCTCAGTATTCACTCTCTTTCTCTGTCTCGCTCTCAAGATTCACTCTCTTTCTCTCTCTCGCTCTCAATATTCTCGGCCGCACGCTCTCGCACGCTTCCTCGCTCTCGCACACTACCACGACGCTTCCGTCCTTTTCCCCAATACAAAACCCGGTAAGCGAACTTACAATGTCTCGCGCTGTCCGGCGGGAAGCTCTCGACGATTGCACCGGTGCGTGCTCTGTTGTCCGACCTCTCGGCGACTTCCTCTCCTCGACGTGATGGGCCCCAACCTCGGCCTTCTCGTCCTTCGGGATGGTTCTGTCCTCGTAGTGGTCGATCCTCCGGCACCTCCGGCTCCTCGTCGCTGGTTCTCGCTCGTCCTGGCTCGTCACTGTGTCCTCGTTCACCGTTTGCCTCTTCGCCCGCACGCGTCGCGTCGTCTCGCAAGCACGAATCGAACAAAGATTATGGGAAAAGATCACGAAGCTCGTCGCACGTCTGCACACTGTCAAGCTCGGCCTGATACTGCCTTTGTCACCGCGCGCGTCAAGCCCTTCGTCTCCCAGTACTACCGATCAGCCAATCACGTCAATTCCGAACGCCCCTCTCCTCCGGCTCATCGCTGCTTGTCTTAGACTTACGCGCGCAACCGCTAAGTTCCTCCTAATTTCTCCCCCTCTTCCTAACTAGCCATCGATGTCCGGCGCTAATACGCATTTCGACAATACTCGCTTCGCCTGTCGCAGCAGGCTTACAATTCCGCGTACCGACTCGGTGCATACTGCGTACACTGTACACTCTCTCGCACGCGCTGTTGCCACTTCTTGCTCTCTTCGCTTCTCTCTTCTTTCTTCGGCTTGCGTGTTGTCCTCCGGCTCGATCCGTCGTCACTCGAACACACATAAAACAACGGGCATTAATATTTGCAAAAGGCAAATATTAGTCGGCACTGGGGAGCGTCGTTCGCGCACATCAGCGACGAATTCATTCGTCGCAAACCCGCGGAAAAATTCTTTAGATTCCGAAATATTTTTTTTATAAACTCCTTTTTTCATCAAAGAACATAAAAAATGTTTATATTTTAAAATTAATATTGTAATAAGTTATAAATAATTTGAATAATTATAGTTTTTTTGATCATGCAAAATTAATAAATAAAAATGATTTTTCATTTTCATATAAAAACTTTTTGGGCAAATCTAAATAGGTAACTCTCTTTTATGTATCTTTTAGTATTCCATAAGATTTTTTTTATGTCTGCATATACGCCATATTATTTGTTTATTAATAAATTGCAGTTTATAAATAATTGTATATATGTGGGTTTTGGCGGAGGCAAATTTGGACTTTAAGATCTTAAGTTCTTCGTATCGACAACGGCTTCACGGAGCAAAAGCTGGTTGTGAGAAACGCATCCAATGACTTACAACCTAAATAAATGTATTTTAAATATATAATTTATTGTGTAATAGCTAATAATTCTATTGCATGATATAAGTTTCATTTTTTTATGGTACATATAACAGGATAGGGGGATATACATATGAAACACAGTTTGTCAAAGACTATCAACCAAAAATATATAAATTAAAGCAATATATTACCCGTTGTAACGGCACGATTACTGTTCCCGTAGCAATTGGTCGTGTACAACCGTGACTCGTACAGTCACGTTTATTATCTCGTCGTAGTCTCCACGTGATCAACACGGCTCGGCCGGTTCGTGGTGTCCGTGCGTATACACAGAACGAAGGCGGCAGGGGACGGGGTTACTAATGATAGAATACGCGTAAAATACGAGAATTAAAGGTAAAGTAAATTGTCAGAAAATAATAAGTACAGCGCTCGTACAATCGAGCGAAGGTGTTCCACCGCACACTGCGAGAGAGAGAGAGAGAGAGAGAGAGAGAGAGAGAGAGAGAGATGGGGCTTGATCGCCCGAGTACCGAGAGTGAGAGAGAGTTAGTACTTACAATCGCACGTCGGTGCCGGGGGGTCGCAGAACTGCTCTGGATCGCTGCAGTCGTTCAGGCTCGCAATCGGGTCCGCTGGTATAGCGCGTTGCCGGTCATGATCGGACGAAGGTGGCCTCTCTCGATCGTCGCACGGGGTCGGGCGGTGCACGAGTAATAGCGTGAAAATAGCACGGACGCGGGGGACGTGTGCGTAAGTCGGGCGCTACCGCAATACTGAATACAAGGCCGCGCGAGATACGGAAGGATGCTCCGGCCCTTGTCACGATGTTGTCATATTTGGCATCGCGTGATTGATAGGCCGGCAACATCGCGGGGTTGATAGGCCGGCAACATCGTGGGATTGATAGGCCGGCAACATCGCGGGATTGATAGGCCGGCGACATCGCGGACTCGCGCTCTCTCTCTTAATACTGGCCTAGCATTAGGCACTCTCTCGCTCTCTTTGTCTCTCTTGCTTACTCAGTGTCCGCTGGTGGTAGCTAGAACAGAATAAGTATTAATACAAGTAAATACGGCATATGCCCGGAGAGGCGATAACGTGCGTATTATATACCGTAATAGTAATAGTATTATACTTATAATTATATTAATGGATTTGACAACGAGAAGCCAATTGTTCATAGGCAAATTCTGATTGTAAGATCTCAAATTCTTAGTATTGACAACAGCTTTTATCGAGCAAAGCTGGTTTTGGGATGAGTTTACTACCTATTTCTATAGCATTTATAAATAATTAATTTATTTTGTAACAGCTAATTACTCTATTTAACAATTAGCGGACAATTTTTTTCTAGTATTTACTATATAATAAGGGAATGTAAATATTAGGATAGTAGATTATCAAATATTTTGATTAAAAAATATATTAGAAAATATTACCAGTAACACTATTACAATTACATTAATAGATTTGACTTATAAAGAGTGGCCAACGTTTCCTACTAAAGATTTTAGCTGAATTTGGGCTTTACTCTTGATAAGAAGAGAGGTGTCTCAGTATTTTTATTATTTTGCACCCCAAAGCCTTGTAGCAAACCACGTAATAATTTCAGATATTTCAGATATTCAGAATATCAGATTCCATCAGATCCTTTCTGAAGGAACCGTACCATCAATCTTGATGAACCAAAGTGTAAAATCTTCCTTATGAGTCTGGTCACAAATTAAGTGGAGCAGAATTGGCAAAAGTAAGTTAAAAGAAAATCATAGGGAAAATTTTTCACTTTGGTTCGTCAGGATTGATGATACGGTTCCTTCAAAAAGCTGCAGTACATAAAAATGATGCGGTACGCAAGTACACAAAAATGATGAAAATGATGATTTTTGATAAGTAAATACCTTTAATTGTTTTAAAGTATTATACTCACTTAACGCACATTTCTAATGCATAAAAGTAGTGTGTAATAATTATATTTTAAAAGAAAAATATAGTTTTGGGAGAACCTTCATACACATCAACTTTTAAATACACTAGTCATTTTTTTCAGATTTTAAACCGGTCATAACCCTTTAAAGGATTTTCATCCGCTAATTAAATAAATTAAAATGATAAATATAAAATGCTTTACTTATGAACTAACCACCTACATTCTTTTCCTGATGGGCAATTATAAAACAAATGTTAACAAATATGAATTAATCAAATATAATATTAGGTAGAGTGGTATGTAACAAATTAGTTTGTATGTGTCTATGCCAACAATTTCTTTGATGGTAAAGGGACCTTCATAAACGTCAAAGAATTTTGCTAATTTTCCGTTTTCTGTATCGGAAACGTTTAATGCTTTTATCAATACTTTATCGTTAACTTGTAATGTGAAATGTTGTTTGTTTTGATTTTTCTTCTCTACACGTTTTTTTGCGATTTTGTGAGCTCGTTCGCACGCTAGTGATATTCGGCTCTCGTGTGGCATGACACCGCTCTCCTGCGGTATGTGTAAATATTTTTCCCATAGGCGTATGGGTTTTCTATTTAAGAGTAGTTCTGTAGGTGTTTCGTTCGTTGTGTCGTGGTGAGTTTCGTTCATTATCTTTTGAATGATTGTTATGTACCGTGACCAACCTTTGTGTTTTTCGCCAATGAACGTTCTAAAGAATCTACTTAATTCTCGGTGCACGCGTTCTACAATATTTGATTGCGGATGTCGTATGGATGAATATGTGATTTTAATATTTTCACTAGCCAATGAGCTCGCTTCGCTCGCTTCTACAAGTTTTAGTTCTGATAAGGTATTGCATAATAAATTAAGTAACAATAAATTTTAATCTAAAGAATAAAAAGTTTATTCATTGCTCAAATTTTAAAAGTAAATATTATTAAATTAATATCAGAAGATATAAAAACATATGATTCGCTTATACCAATTTAGTTATGCTCAAAGTTCAAATAAAGTATATTTAATCAACTAATGAACTATATGAACAAAATGATCAAACTATATAATCAAAATGATCCAAGTAATATAAATGCTGAAAATAATGATGAGCAAGTAAATATATATAGTTTTGATGAAATAACACAATATTTATCAACAAGATATGTTTGTGCACTAGAAGCTATATATCGCATTTTTGAATTAGAATTATATAAACAATCGTATACAATTTATAGATTACACATTCATGATGAATATGAAAATTATGTTTGTTTTATAGGAGGACAAGAACACGAAATCATTAATAAAAATATTGAAATTACATTAACAGCATGTGGTTTAAATTAAATATAGACGATGAAAGTGCCAGACAATTTTTATACCATGAAAATCCGTACCATTATGTTTTTAATTCAAAATTTAAAAAATGGACCAAAAGACAAAAATTTCAAAAATCATTAATATCTCGAATGTATTTTGTAAATCCTAAAGAAAGAGAAACATTCTTTTACGTTTATTACTACTACATGTTCGCGGAGCAAAATCCTGTACGGACATACGAACAGTTGATAACATAATCTGTGATAAATATGAAAATGCTTGCTTAATGAGAGGCATAATTAGTAATGATTGTTTAGAAGAAGCGTCAATATTTCAATTTCCTAAAGCTATGTGTGATTTATTTGCATATATTTTAATATTTCAAAAACCTATTAATGCATCATAATTGTACAATAAATATAAACTGCATTTTATGAATCCAAAGTTACCAGTTAATCTAGCAGAAATAAAAGCTCTAAATAACATTGAGAAAATTTTAATATCACAAGGAAAGAATTTAAAAACTTTTAATATATCAAGCAACAAGATAATTTTGAAAATTTAGTAAATTCCTTAACTATTGATCAAAGAAAATTATACGATTTAATTATAAATACCTTAACTAATGTTCACAATGAATAAATTATTTTTTATTGATGGACCTGGTGGTAGTGGAAAAAGTTATTTACACAATGTTATAATTAAATATCTTATTTCAAACAATATACCTCTCTTAACTATAGCATGGACTGGTATTGCCGCTAATTTATTAATTAATGGAAGAACTGTACACACTACATTTAAATTACCCTTAAATATTAATGACATATGACATTTGTCCTACATCAAAATATGGAATTTTTTAAAAAAATATTAAAATAATTATTTGGGATGAAATATCAAAAGTGAATAAACATGCCTTTGATGCAATAGACAGATTTTTTAGAGATTTATGTCAAAATCATATACCGTTTGGTGGTAAAATAATTGTAACATCTGGTGATTTTAGACAAACACTTCCAATTGTTAGACGTGGTAATCAAAGTACAATAATAGAAACTTGTATTAAAAGAAGTATTATATGGCATACATTTTTAAAGGTTTCATTAAAAGAAAACTTACGATTACAAAATTCTGACAATAAATTTAAGAGTTAGCTTCTTGATGTAGGTGAACAGAAAAATGCAACAAAGTTTGAGTTAAATAATAATATAAGGGACATACCGGAGGAATTAATTTGTAATAATGATTTAATATCAGAAATATTTGGAGAAAAAATTAATCATAATGATGGAACACTACAAGACAAAGTAATATTAGCACCCTTAAATTCTGAAGTATTAAAACTTAATGAGGAAATTATTGAACGAATTCATGGAGAAACTTATATTTTTTATAGTGATGATAAAATTGTATGTCAAGATAATGAAAGTGTAACGTGCCAGGTCTATTGACTAGGATATTGAGTTAGTTATTGACTATATTGTTGCATGTTTAGCGTTAACATATGCCGGTAGCGTATTGGAGTTTTCGGCCGGTCTTGCGTTATACCTTGGGCGGCGGCTAATTGCTGCAATGCGCGAAACCGATTGAGACATCCGTAGCGCGCGGCAGGTGACTTGCTGACTTGCCCGTCAGCACTCCTTGCGACCTACTGATCTGGAGTCGGGTAATATGATTTCTGGTGGCAAATTATTGGTCGAGGATATCGTACGACGTATGTTCTGTCGAAATTAAGTGTGCTCCGCCTGAGGCTTTATAAGCCCCGAAGATGCGCCGCACCAGGCCTTTTGCAGAGTTAACGCGCGAGTAGTCGTTTGGGTAGTCTCGCTGAGTTAGTAAATGCGTCGAAGCATTTGACTGACATATACATCACCTTCTCATATTCGGCTACGAGGGCTCAACCCTAGAAAGTTGAGTAGTCTCGCTGGATATTGACAAGAGTGAGGATAGACAAGTTAGATCTCTATTATTTGAAGACTCGGCTACGAGGGCCTGCCGACCAAAGTAGTTAGCTAGGGAAGGACTGCCAATAAATCTGGCGAAAGTGACTAAAACTCACAGCTTAGTTAGGACCAAAATATTTGCCACGAGAAGTCGTGTAGCCTAAGTTAGAATAGTTATTGTTATTATGGAAACCTAGAGAACTTCTATAATAACAATTCTTAGACGATAACTCCAGGTTAAGTAAAAATAAGACTTTATGTAAAGATTGATTAGAAGTAAGTACCGAACGAGACAACATTGTTAACACGAACAACCTATGTAAGAATCGGACCGTACAATTGGGACTCTGAATAAACACAACAAAAATAATAATCAATATAACATACTAGAGAGTATTTATTTATAGAATAACCAATTGTCATAAATTAAGGCCACAAACGAGGAAGAGTACGAGAAAGGATACAATCCAAAATCAGCATGTCCGCGCTACAGTTCAACGTGTCCGCGCTACTGCTCAGCGTGTCCGCACTTCTGCATCGTGTCCGCGTTTCTGCATCGTGTCCGCGCTACTGCTCAGCGTGTCCGCGCTACGGCATCGTGTCCACGCTACTGCTCAGTGTGTCCGCGCACTGTATAACGTGTCCGCGCTACTATACAGCGTGTCCGCACATTTGTATATTGTGTCCGAGATACTGCATCGTGTCCACGTTACAGCTCAACGTGTCCACGTTACAGCTCAACGTGTCCGCGCTACTATACATCATGTCCGCGCTACGGCATCGTGTCCACGCTACTGCTCAGTGTGTCCGCGCACTGTATAACGTGTCCGCGCTATTATACAGCGTGTCCGCACATTTATATATTGTGTCCGAGATACTGCATCGTGTCCACGCTTCAGTTTAGCGTGTCCGCATTATAGACAGAGTGTCCGTGCCATTGTTCGGGAACAAAATAAAAACCAAGTAATTAACAATTACGGAACGTAAGACTTACGAGTCGAGGCTAGATTCCAAAACGAAATATAGTATACCTGCGCGTCCGTATTTACGACCCGTAAATTCGGTCCTTACATCTGCATAAAAACGCGTATGCCCTTATTAATCAGCAACACGCCCGCGATGCCATTCGATCAGATAGCCCTCGACTTCTACGAGCCTCTCGAAAAATCGCGAAACGGGAACAGATACATACTAACAGTACATGTTAACTAAGTACACAGTACTGATACCGACAGAATACGCTAACGTCGAGGAAGTGGCGCGCGGGTTTACCGAAAAAGTCATTTGCGTGTTCGGGCCACCGGCAGCGATAGTAAACGACCAGGGAACGCATTTCCAGAATCGATTGCTCCAAACCCTCGCGAAAATATTCGGAATCAGGAAATTTTGTACAGCTGCGTACCATCCTCAAGCGAACGGGTCAATCGAAAGAATGCACCATACGCTTACGGAATACCTACGCAAGTATGTAAAGAAAATCGAAACATGGGAGGAACTGACTTTGATCTGTCAACACGCGTACAACTGCACGGAACACGAGAGCACGCGGTACATGCCCCACGAGCTCATTTTCGGTTACTATCGCTGCCGGCGGCCCGAACACGCAAATGACTTTTTCGGTTAACCCGCGCGCCACTTCCTCGGCGTTTGCGTGTTCTGTCGGTATCAGTACTGTATACTTAGTTAACATGTCTTGTACTGTTAGTATGTATCTGTTCCCGTTTCGCGATTTTTCAAGAGGCCCCCAGAAGTCGAGAGCTATCTGGCTGAATGGCATCGTGGGCGTGTTGCTGATTAATAAGGGCATACGCGTTTTTCTGCGGACGAGCTTGTTGCTCTGCCATGTGGCGCATTGAGCTACGAACTGCTTTATGTCTGGGCGCCATATTTCGCCAGTAAAAATCTGCAACTATTTTTCTGTATGTTTTGGAGATACCCCTGTGCCCTCCTGCTGCCGATTCGTGGTATTCCTGAATTATTCAAAATCGGTCACTTACGTGAGGTACTGGCAGGTTATTTTTGTACAACGCAGCTGTTAAGTTGCAGTTGCTGAATTCTTTATCAAATAATTCTGTGAATGTTACCCACTCTCCGGCGGATAGCATTGCAAGGTCGCTCTTCTAAGTTATCGTTCTTCTAAGATTTCGCAGGCATAAACTTATGTCCGCGCGCAGTACTCTGTCATTTACCTGACCTTTAATATAAACGCCTTGCAATTTGACGTCACCGCGCCGTGTCATGCTGGTTGCGCCTATAGTAAAGTTCTTCCCCTGAAGTTCGCACGGGCGTATATGCGCTCTTTTGACTAGAGCTTCCTGGGTTTCGGTACCTAGGTATTAGTCGGTCGAGGCTAAATACACTAAGTTTTCAGCGTACCGGAACGGGTGTTCATTTATTGTTCGTAAGTGCGAGAACGACGTAAAGACCTGCCCTTCGAGTTTAGCCCATGCAGGTTTTCCTCGTGGCGGTCTCACTCTCGCGACAATACAGCGCTTGACGACGTCACTGCCGCGTGCCATAGCCTCGATTGTTTTCGCGCTATTCTGCTCACCATTTGCGGTTATTATTAACCTGACTTCCTGGCTGCTCGCCAAGGGTGGAGGTGTGCGCTACCTCATCACGGCCCCTGTTCTCGCGTCGTACCGTTGACGTGTGCGACCCTTTCGCTATTGCTTCGCAGCTTGGTGCTTTCTGCGGTTGCATTTCGCGTTGGTCCGTCGCGTGTGCCTCTGCGGTTTCAATGCGCTTTTTCTTTTGCTTTCCGAATACCGGTGAATTGATTTGACGGGGATCGTTCACGCGGAAGAGGATCTTTTCGCGAAGTTGGGGCCGATGCTGACCCCCGCAGATATGGGGTGAAGTGCAGGCCTACTTAGTAGTCCGCAATCTTCTTCAGTAAAAGTCTCCAGGAGTTAACCTGTTGAGATCCGTTTTCGGAATAGTCTTTGCGCCGTGCGACTTTTCAGGGCACGAGACTACGCCGTACGAGAGGACGAGCTGTAAGCCAGATTTTTGCCAGGTAGACAGAGTGAATTACTTAAGCGCGCACTTTCCTTAAGGTAGCCGAACATTACTGCCAGAGCGTGTCCCCGCGCATGTTATAAATTTCGTTCTTATTTAAATAAATGCCAAGAAATTAATCGAACATTTCGTGTGTGTTTATTTCGCGAGCTACCTCGCCTATCCTTTTTCCAGTATTTCGCGGCCGTGAAAATTAGTCCGTGTTACCGCTGAGCAGCCAGTAAGCGGACAGTGAACCGGGCGTCCAACACTCAATAAAAATTGTATTAAATACGGTTCACTCGGCAGCCCCATAACAGGGCGAGATCGCGTTGTGATGCTCTCGACCGCATATCCCAGGGAGCACGAAACTAGAACGTCACAAAATGCATACATTTATCTTGTATTCATGCGCGAATATGAACGCGCAATCGATCGTGCCATACTCCTTTTCTGATTTCAAGATCTCAGCTGTTTCGGCCGGTTCGCCGCACCTTGCTAACACGGCAGTTGCCAGTAGCTTTTTTCGCAAGTTTAGTGCGAAGATTTTTACGTTTAGCACTTTTATTAACGAGTAAAATAAGCAGTTGCCCGGTGACGAACTCGCAATGTCATCGGATCGGGTTAGCGTAGCTCTCGGTTCCGCGCAGCGCTTTTTCCGTATATATGCATGCATCAGCACGTTACCCGAGCTTGCTGACGAATTCTCGTCCGAGGCGATCATGCGGCGTTCATAATTTTTTGGCACGCCCGCGAAGTCGTCCCATGCTCGAATTTCGTCCGGTTCCGGTACGTGTATTAGCGATGATTGCACTACTTCATCGTTTCTTGCGCTCTCCTGGCTTGATGAGGCCGGTGTCGAATTACGCGGACTCTCTACCGTCGCCTCCGGTTGCGTTGGCTTTGCACATTCCGCGTCGGCGTGGGCTCGCGCGTGTCGCGGGGCTGCGTTGGTTTACCGCATTCCGCACTAGACTCGCGTGTCTTTGCTGACGCTGCGGACTTCGTCTCCCAGACGTCGACCCGCATGCTTTCTCTTCCATCAAACTGCTTTTCCCGAATGCTTACAATTAATTTTTTATTGAACGGTAGTGCGGATTCGAGTAAAGTATTCACCATGCTTGCTCTGGACGATTCAGGGCCCTTTTACACGACGCGGGGCTCTACTGATGATCCGGTCCCCGAGGGTTCCGGTGTTGCTACGCTCGATACTTCTACGGTCGACTGGCCGGGAAGGGCGAGGGTCTGCGTTTGCTGAGACCTCGTCTTTTCTGATGCCTGGCAGTTTGCGAAATTTTCTTTTCCGCTCTCGGTCTCTGACGGTTCGAACAGCTGCCGAGATATAATACTCTTGTTGGACTTTAATGCGGCAGATTTTGTGCTTAGCGGCGTGATGTGGTGCAAGTACGGTCGATACTCGGTGAGCACATATCTTCCCTTACTCGTGTTCTTAAGGCTCACGTTGATTAGAATGCAACCGTACTCTATCTCGTCGCGGTAATCCGCGGTAAGATAGATAATTCTGTCAGCCACGTTATCGGTATCTTCGCGTCGCCAAAGTATATATCGGTCAATGCTTGGCATAGGTAAAATCCGTTTTCGTACACGAGCGCCGATTTTTCGCGCCTTTTCTTAGCTAGCTCACCATCCGACTCCGAGTCAGATACCGCGCGCTTAGTTTTTTCTTCGCCCTTATTCCTCGCTGCGCGCGCCCTATAAATTCTTCCGGGCGGCGCATTCGCTTCCTCGTCCGGCGCTTCCTTGATTTGTTTATCGGCTAGCGCGTACAGCTCGAAACGAGGGAGTTCAGGGTTTGCCTCTCCCGGTTCGATTATTGGGTTACATAATATCGCGTCCTCGTGTGCGTTTTTCTCCGCGGGTCTGTACACTATATCAAAATCGTATCCGATCAGTGCAGCCTTCAAGCGATCGAACCTTAGGTCCGGTTTTTTTATTGTGTGGAAATGCTTAAGGGCTTCGTGATCGGTTACGATTGTGAATTTTCGTCCGTATATATAATACCGGAATTGTTCTTTCGCAAAAACGATCGCTAGCAATTCCTTGTCGTACACGTTGGGTACTTGAGTTCGCTACCCATTAGGACTCTGGATGCAAACGCGCAGGGCAGGTCTTGCCTTAGCGTGCCCTGACTAAGGATTGCGCCGAGGGCGTAATCGCTGGCATCCGCAGCAATTATGAAGGGCTCATCGAGTTTTGGAGCCTGCAAGATCGGCTCTTTGTATAATTGCTGTTTTAGGGCATCGAACGCGTTTTGCTCAACTTCCGCCCATGCGAATTTGACTTTAGGACTCGCGAGCTTGAACAACGGATATGAGTACTTCGCGAAGTCTTTCAAGAAGCGCCGATAATAACTAAATAAACCCAGGGCCTGCTTGACCTTTGAGCTATTAGTTGAGGTCTGGTATTCGACCATTGCCTTTATTTTGGCCGGATCGGTTTTTATCATATGCTTTTTTAAAGCAGGTGGAAATCTGAACCGGTGGTTTCTAATCACCTTGTTAGATTTTAATATTATTTTGTGTTGAAGTATGTGAGTTGCCGGTAACGGTTCGCCTTCTAAACTGAACACACCCGCGTACTCATCTATTATTTCGCGAATGAGGTTTACCTCCTCCGCGTTGCAAGCGCTTAAATCCGCGAGACTCAGAATTGTTTCTACGCGCTCGCGTCTCTCTGCACTATTCGCTTGTAAGCGTTCATTGAGAGTTATTACCGTCCGATGATTTTCGGCATAATCGTTCGCATTATGTATGCGGTGTAAGCATGCCGAAAATTTTGTTGAATTTTCGGCCGAATCGTCCCCGTCGGTTCGGCTGCTCGTATTTTTAGTAGTTTCACACTCGTGCAGTTCAACGAAAGGAGTCGTTATCCTGATTTCCTCGTCGGTAGTGTTTGTACAATCCGCGTAGATACGGTTATTTTTGGATTTTTCCGCGACAAAATTTCCGAAGAGTAGGCTCAGGTGCAGGTCCTGTAGCGGGACCCAGCCTGTTTTTATGCCGTTTTCACGTACGCGGGCGCTTATTACCATTTTTACTTTGGGTGGGACTGAGATCATTTCGTCATTTATTAACGTGAACTCTCTGTTATTGAGAATTAGGTGTGTATCTGACGCATCTAAGCAGCTGCCATAACTCTCTATTATATCCCACCCAATAATTCCCGAATTTTTTACCGGAAAATCGTCCGTCATGACTTGCATTTTGCACTCTTGCTCTTCGATTTGTATTGTAGCTTCTCCGAGAGAATGTGCAATACCTGCCGCGACGCCAGAAATTCTTGTTATTTTATTTTAATCAAACGCAAAATTTTGCACTAGTTGCCCGACTTTGATTATCGAGACATCCGTCCCCGAATCCACGTAGAATATACCTTCTCCATTTTTGAGATGGCTGCTTTTCAACTTTACGAGGGGTGGT
Organism: Philotrypesis tridentata; assembly: GCA_018906965.1. Taxonomy (NCBI): domain Eukaryota; kingdom Metazoa; phylum Arthropoda; class Insecta; order Hymenoptera; family Pteromalidae; genus Philotrypesis; species Philotrypesis tridentata. Next base: position 61,133 of record JACCIB010000472.1, read on the forward strand.
TGCCTCCCTGTTTTCAGGAATTTGATATTCGCGTCTTTGAACTGTTGCTTGGTTGTTTCTTTGTTGACTAGACGCCCGTCGCTCGGGGATTGTGGCGAGCGTTCGTCTAGTTTAAATTCTCGGACTTGTTACTTTCGTCCGATTTCGGTGCGGCATTTTTGTCGTTTGTCTTGGGGCTGCTATTGTTATTATTGTTGTTAGCATTGTTATTGTTGCCGCCCGAATTTCCGCAGTTGTTATTTCTGTTATTATTTTTGTTATTTTTACCTCTATATTTGTTCTTATTGTTATTATAGTTGTTATTGTTACCAGTATTCCCGTTACTTTTATAACCGTTTTCTCGCTTTTGCCTATTAATTTCTTTGAACGGGTTTACTATCATTTTTCGCGTCACGTGCGACATGAGGGCTCGGCACCCTTCAGTTGCATGCCCGCCAATCTCGCAATCTTCGCAAAACGCGGGTGGACCGTCCGTGGCTTGGCTATTACTGGCCGGAACGTTCCCAGTTTTCGGGGCTTGCACCTTCTTTTGCAGATTCGGCGGTGCATCGATTGTTGCTATCGCTCTCATCACCAGTACTTGGTCCATCGCGGGGGTCCCGGACGCTCCGGACGTCTTTACTATGCGGCTTGCGCTTTGCATGCCCTCAAACTCGAGGACCGATTTTATTGCCTCGTTAAGGGACTACGGATTGACGCCGAGCACCTGGTGGTCAAGTGGAGGGGCCAGGCCGAACATGAAGTGCTGGAGTGCGTTTTGGTTCGCGTCACGAGTTCGCACTCTCATGTCGAAGCTCGACAGGCCGGGCGCCGACTCGATTATTGTCAACAGCCGATTGTGGAGTTTTTGCATACATAAGCCAAAATCGCCCGCTGTTTTGCTCGACTCCTGCGTTAGTACCTTCATTTGCGATATTACCTCGTCGGTTATGCCGGTATTACCGTACTGCAACGTCAGATCGCGTAACAGGTGCTTGACCGTCGGGTAGCTGGTCGTACGCGCCCGATGCCCTTCTGCCGGTTTGCCCTTTAATTTATTTGCGATGTGCATTAATATGAATCCTTCGTAGCTTTCGTCATACGCAAGGAGCACTCTACGCACAGAGCTGCAGAAGTGTTTGAGATCGTCTGGGTTACCGTCGAACGCAGGGATGAAGTTCACCGCCTGGTGGAACACCAGTCTACACCCAGTGTTATAGGGTTATTACACCGTCTGCGTCTACAGTTGTAGTCGCTGTAACCGTTATTGCTCCGATCGGTCGGATCGTCCGCGGGATCGTCGTCTGACGGCCACCCGCCGTAAAGGTTTTCGCGCCTTGGGCTTCTATCGCCTCTCCCTCGCTATTTGAGTCGCCGCTCGTTATTTGAGTCGTCGTCTGACGACTGCCGTCCTCCTCTACCGGGATCCCGACTGCCGCCCGAGTTATAGTTTGTGTACGGGGGTGGATCGCGAAAGGAATCGCTTTCTCCGTCGGAACTGTTGCCTCGTCCGCCGCTCCTCGATCTCACGCCGCGGTTGCTGATGCATAGCGTGGGCATCTCCGACCTCCGAAGGCTTTGGTAACCCCTTATGACCTGGTTCACCGAACGATAGGGGATGCTACGGGAAAGGCTCTTCGCCTTTCGCTGCTGGTAACACGGTGAGGGCAGGTGACTCTCGACCGTCTCCCTGTATGATAGCCTCGCGTGCGGGGTGCTAGACTTAATTCGACGATCCTCTGTTCGAGCTCGACGATCGGATCGGGTGACGATGGTTTCACTACTTGCGCACTTTCGTCCCTCTCGGGCGCCGGTTCGATGAATTTGTCGATCTCTTTCCGCCACTCGTACTCATTCTGCTGGTTTTTCTTTCCCGGGATCGCGTGACCTCGGGTTTTCGTCGGCCCCGGCGGTTCCCGTTCTATCTCGGATTCGCTCGAACACAGCATCTTCATGCTTTGGTAATATGCGCGACGCGTTAGAGGTGACAATTTATGGTCCAGTCGAAACATTTTCCGCAAGTATTTTTCTCTGCGCGCGTCGTTCTCCGTCGCTTTCGCCCGACCTTAGTGAGGTCCTGCTAGACCTTTGGGACATTAATCCTTTCGTGGCCGTGAACATTATTACGCCGGGGATAAGTCGTTTATTGGTATGCGTTTCCCGTTGCACAAAGGTAGGAGGTGATGTGTAGTCGAATACTGTGTTTGATCGGGGCACTCGCACGCACTCGCGCAAACTTACAACGCTATTTTAAGGGCATGCCACGCCGGTAGAAATTAGAAAAACACTTACAGTAACATGAATATGAGCGCTGCTGGATGCATGGTGTACTGGGCTGTCCTGCTGAGATGACTGGGCTGCCAACTGGGCTGTCCTGTTGAGCTGAACTGCCCCGCGGGATGGGCTGCGCTGGTGTGGCGGCTGTTGAGCTGCTACGGTAATGGACTGGCTGGTCGTTAGCCCAGATGGACTTTGAGGGCCAAGGTCGGCTGTTGCGCGGAGACTGTGAGCTCTTGCATTAATATTGCGCAGAGAGTGTGAGCTCTCGCGTTAATATTGCGCTGAGAGTGTGAGCTCTCACGTTATTATTGTGCACTCGGTGAAGTGCTCGATATTTTTTCTGTTGAGCTTGAGTTTTCTTTCAAGCTTCGTCGGTCTCTAATCCTATTTGTTGAGGTCGAGGTTCGATGGCTGGAGTAGTCGTGGCGATGCGTGAACATTGCCACGTTCCTGGTGATATATTGCCTTTTGAGTATTCTGGATTTTCCCAAAAGGTGGAGGAAAATCTCTTATGACTGGAATCCTAACCTCGTTGTGAATTTTCAAGGGATGCCAAGTATGTTATGGATAGATGTCGAGTTTGTCCTTCGGGTGGGTTAATGAGACCAGGCAAAGTCAAGTGAATAGAGCTCGATTGAGTTTTCAGGTACCTCCGGGCAGAGATGACTAGAGAGATTGACAGAGAGCGGGGTTTTCGTACGACAAATTCCGAACGAGCTGCCTCGAGGAAAATACGCACCTCCAGATGCTGCGAAAAGTAAGAGGGCAAGGGGGCTGGGATAAGAGTTTTATATCTTGCAAATGCATTTCATTCTTTCTTTAAAAATTAGACTTAGAATTTATTTAGAATTATCCGATTTTTGCAATTCGAACTTTGCTTTAATCGTTGCAAAATTTTTGAATTCACGAAATTATGTGATTTTCGAAAATTTGCATTTTTAAAAAGTTTGAATTTCGCTTGCGTCAAAACTGACCGTCATTAAGGGGATTAGCGCAGAACAAAGGAAACCTCGGAGGAAACTGCACCGAGGCCCGAAACTGAGGCCTTTTTTTGTAGCAGTTTTTATAACTTTCACCCCAGCCCCTTTGCCCTCTTACTTTTCGCAACATCTGGAGGTGCGTATTTTCCTCGAGGCAGCTCGTTCGGAATTTGTCGTATGAAAACCCCGCTCTCTGTCAATCTCTCTAGTCATCTCTGCTCCGGGCCACTCGAGAGCCGACGGTATTATACCCGCTCGCTCTGCGACACCGCTGGTCGTAGGCGAGCGGTACCAGGCCCAAAAGTGCATGCTCTGCATCTTTTGCGCCTGGTAACAGCCAGCGGTGGAGACACCTGAGCTGCCACGGCTTAAGTCCGTGACAGAGTAAATAATTTTAAATAATCATAAGTATTATTTTATATAACATTTTATTTAAATACTTAAAACCGTTTTATAAAATTTATTATTAATAAATTTATTATTCATAAATTTCAAGTTATTGTACATTTTAAGTTTTCGTATATTATTGAACAACCTAAAACCCTAATACAACGTATAACAATTTTCTATTATACTCAAGTACGACATATTATATAAATAAAATTATTTTAGAGGCATACTAATACTATACAGTACACATATACAGTATTATAATTGTTTAGTGAGCAATCCAGACTAGAATCAAGCGTTTTATTTGGACGATAGAAGTCCCCCGATAGAATGACCATTCGTCATTCTATAATATTATTTATTATGTAAGCCCCTAAACAAATAGCTAAACAAAACACCTTGTAATCCTATATATAATAAAAATCGGTAAAACTTCTTATTAATTTATACATTAGTTAAATTTTTTATTTCTTCATATTTTTCAACCCTTTTTTTAATAAATGAATGTTAAGTTCATTTCATTTTTTAAATGTATTGATATTTAATATTTTTAACTTTTAAAAAATGTTGAATTCTTTGTTTTAGATAAGATATGTATACTGTTTTATGAAGATTTATCGTTCACAATGTTTTGTAAATTGTATTGTATATCGCGAGCGATCTTTGCTAGTTAATAATTTAATTGATAATAAAATTTTGTACAGCACTATTTATTATTTAAATAAATTGTTGTATAAAATAATACTTATCATTATTTTAAATTATTTACTTATGCAATATATTGTACTTAAAAATGCCGAAAGCTTGTGATAAGTTGTATCAGGGTTTTGGAGTTTCAAAAATATATAAAGTATTCAAATATTCAATAAATTATAATTCAAATAATGATATTTCTTATCAAGCACTATTAAATATTTAAATGAAAAGGCGCATATAAGAATCATTAGCATTAATTAAAATTATTTTATCCATACAATATTTCATATTTGAAAATTTCAGAAGCTTTGGGTGAATTGTATCAGTTCTGTAGGTTTAAAGAATATATAAAAAATTGAAATTTTTAAGAAATTTTAATTTAGTTAATAACACGAATTGTTAGACACTAGAAATATTCAAATAAAATGGTGTATATAATAATTATGATCATTATATAAAATTATTTATTCATGCAATATGAAATAAAATACTTTTACTTTTTTACATTATATTCAGAGAATTTAATCGTAAAAATCACACCTATAAGTAATCCCCGATTCTGGCAAAACTATACGGTTAACATTTATTTTGAGACAATGGGTGCATTCCTTGCATCAATGCCCTTCGAATCATATAAAAAAAGTTGTCCTGGCCCAATTGCTTTTTCAGATATGGGCTTTTGAAGATGATCTAAAATTTCGGAAAGTACCGTACGTACGTACGTGCTTGGAAAGTGTATTTTTTTCTATGAAAAAAACAAAGAATCGCAAATATGGTCCGATGAAATTGAATGTTTTCCGTTGCGCTATATACACTAGTAAAAAGAAATTTTTCAAAATGTCAAAATTGATTCATTTTATCGATAACAAACGGAGGCGAGCTATTCGATTTTTTATATAATGTTATACGATATATACTCGTGGAAACTGTCTTTTTTATCAAATATTTAGATAATTCCAAATACGAATTAATGAAATCAAATGTTTGCAACTGATCTACACATTCGTAAAATTATGTTTTCAAATTTTCGAAATTGGTATAGTGATTTGTAACGGAAACGAGATCTTCAATTTTTGCATATTATGTTACATGAAATGCTTCGAAAGTGTCTTCTTTTATATGACATAAATAAAAAACTGCAAATATGAACCCATGAAATCAAATATTTTCAATATAACTATGCATTAGTAAAAAAATAATTATCAAATACTCAAAATTGGTCGAGTTTTTCATAAAAAATGGAAGCGAGATATTTGATTTTTCAAAATTATTTTATATTTTGTTGTAAATATTTTCAATAAAATATAAACTCTCCTATAGGCCTCAAACCAGAACATTAATCAGTTTTTGCATAATTTTGCACTAACTTTTATTTTTAACTAAAAATAGAGCTTGATTCATGTACTTCGAATACAAATTTTGGTTCTACTAATTGTTAAAATATCTATAAAATACAAATTGATCGCACAATTTTTCGGCGTTCTCAAAAAATACTTTTAAGCCATTCTTTTTTTCTATTTGGTCATAATGAAAACAGGAGTGGCGGAAAAAATCTAAAATAATTTAAAACATCATTTTACAATCTTTAGAACATGTGTTTGAAAATTGGAAATATTATATATTGTGACGAGTATCGTCACGCCGCATGCTATTTATTGAATACATATGTTTGTATATATTTGCATGTAAGGTTCTTTCAGATGTTCCGGCGCACCAGAGTTGTTCGAGAGCGGATGGGTTTGTGAACGCGCCGCCTGGTGAGAGAGTGCGTGTGAGAGAAAGGCTTGTAGCGTCACGTTAGGTGAGAAGAGAGATTCGATTTGAGCATCGAGCGCGCGTGCTGTATATCAGAAAAGCGTTTACCCGGCAATATTAGCATTTTGTATTGTTTATCATTACGATAATTGCGATTACGCGTGTGAGTGGAGAGATACTCTACACCGTTGCGAGAGCCTACTGTTTACCAGCTAGCTGGATCGGAGCGACACCGCAGTTTTAGGCTGATTATTGTGTTAGCGTCCTCCGCATTTTCCTGTAAGTATCAGCTTCTCTCTTTCACTCTCACCAGCGCGTTCAACAATATTAGCTTTCTATTGACCGTGAGATTGCGTGCTAACGAAGCACACTTATACATTTATTTTGTTGCAATTTTCTGATTGAATTAACATAATATATGCAATAGCCTTTTACCGAACGTCACGTGTGTGTTTCATTTGCGAGTTTTACGTATTAGCCCTCTTCCCCTTTATCTAAAACCCACCCACGGAGAATCAAAGTAGAATAATCTACATTTAACGTGGTCAATCCCCGTTACAATATATATATATATGTGTGTGTGTGTGTGCGTGTGTGTGTGTGTTATATATTAATATTTATATTATTTAATTTATTATTTTATTATATATTAGTTTATATATATATATATATATATATATATATATATATATATATGAATAGAGGATTTTGAATGCCGCGCCCTCGATAGCTTATCTACAGGTGGAGCCACCGGATGGATATCGATATTGATTGATTAATCAACATTGATAAAGGGGGCGCGGATTAGTATATTGATAGAGGATATAAAGGGCGGCAAATAATTTCTCAACCAATGAAGAAATTAGCGATGGAACCAAGTTATACAGGACTATAATCTCAACCCCACGTCTATACCCGGTAAAATGAAAGCAGTAGCGGATTACCTAAGACCTATGAATGACTGCGAAAATTCAAAAGCCGAAAATCAAACCGAAATAATTATAGCATCAATCATTCAAACACCGTCTAGCGAATTGATAGAATTATGTAAGAATATCTACAAGCATCAACGAAACGATGCAACCACACAATCAATAATAAACAAAATAGAAAAGAAAAACATCGAAGCTATGGAAAAATACCAAATAATAAATAATATATTGTATAAGAAAACAAAACGCCGCTCAAAAATTGTGATACCGTCAAGCATAATGAGGACGTTCACCATGGAAGCACATATAAGTTGCGGTCACATTGGAGGGTGAAAAACAAATTGCTAGGAGAACATTTTTACTCGAAAGGCTTACACAAAACGATCGCACAAAATGTAAAAACATGTGACATTTGTCAAAGAACGAAGTATTTAACAGTTAAAAATAAAGAACAAGCTCAGCCAATCCGTAAGCGAAAGCCTAACGAATTACTATTAATAGATTATTACGGGCCGTTGCCAACCTCAGCGAGTGGCATAAAAAACGTACTAACAACAATAGACGTTTTCAGCAAACTAGTGGTATTTTACCCACTCAGCAGAGCAACCACAACGGCCGTAATAAAAAATTCACTGAAAATTACATAGGTACATATCGTAACCTGAAAACAATCATATGCGATCACGGCACCCAATTTACTAGCCAAAAGTTTAGAAAAGCGCTACAAAATCTATCTACATAATATTAATTTTCATGACATTATTGACTAACTCCTTCAATTATTTTCCAATTTTTTATCTATTACCAATTAAAAACTGTTACTTTTTTCTACTTATGGATAGATATTGAAATTATCTTTCATTTGAGTGGTAAAAGTATGTGATTAATAACATTTTTTTAGTACTTTTTTACGTTGGAAAAAATTATCAGTTTCCGTCCGTCCGTCCGTCCGTCCGTCCTGATGTTATTGTATATGAAAAAAAAATATAATTAATGATACTTTTGGAGATTTTGGATTGATAATTGTGTTGGGCACTGGTCCAGGATTCTTTTACTGAATGTCATCTTGAGATGGAGTCCAGATAAAAGGGATGCTGCGAGGGATGTATGTATATATATACATGTATATGTGGTATATTTGGAGATTTCGGGTGAGTAGTTATGGTGGGGAATGATCCAGGATTTTTTTACAGAATGTCATCATGAGATGGGGTCCAGATAAAAGGGATACTGTCAGATATGATATATATTGTTATGTAAGAGTGTCAATAATTATTATCCCAACCTGACCATAACAATATGTATATATATATATATATGTACATATAGTTTTTATATGAAATGGAGTAGTACGTGGGATCACACATGTATTGCCTATGTATAAGTATGCCTATGTACAGTATGTTTTACCTATGGGGTATTATGGGGTTTTTATGAGATTTTTATGGGAGTCACGATTTTTTATCAGATTTTGGATTTTGATAGTACCAAAATAGTATGTATGTGTTTCTATGTGTTATTTCTGGGGTTTATATAGTTTTATGGCGTAACTCGTAACTTTCGTGCAACTACTCTTCATACGATGATGAACACGTTTATATAAAGCCTTTTTTTATCCATGGGGTATTATGGGATTTTTATGGGATTTTTATGGTTGTCGAGATTTTTTATCAGATTTTGGATTTTGACAGCACCAAAATAATGTGTATGTGTTGTTATGTGTAGTCTATGGGGTTTATACAGATTTACGGTGTTACTCGTATCTTTCGTGCAACGACTCTTCATACGAAGATGAGTACATTTATATAAAACATTTTTTTATCCATGGGGATTTTCTGGGGGACGGATTCATTTTGATAGTTCGCAATATTTTCATAATGTGCATAAAGTGTCATGGTATGTATATAAAAAAAATCCAGATAAAAGGAATGCTGTGAGAGATCTATAAGTATACGCGCATCTGTTTGTATAACGTATGTATATTTCTTGCTGATAACTTGCAGTATTTTGGTAGTTTAAATTAAATTCGCTTGCTTTTACATCTTTTAATTATAATAAAGTGTTGAATAATAATATTAGAAAATAAATCCAAGTCCAAAATAAATCTCATACAATTAATATCAGAGTTTATACCAAATATGGTCAATTATATACTATAAATAATATAATTGCAAATACATATAGACTAATCCAATCGTACGTTGATAAAAGACATACAAATTTAATTAGTTGTTATATTATTATTAATTATTATTTAATTTAATTAATTATTATTATTATTAATTATTATTAGAAAATGATGTACGAAATAGAAAAACCAATTTTATCAAGTATGTAAGCTGTTTTATAATAATTTTAATCATTACAAAATAGAACAATTAAAAATAAAAAGAATTTAAGGTTAGTGAAATGCTACGATATAGCAATAAAACTAAATTTTTTTCATATATGAACAGATATAAATAAATAAATATAGATATAGATAAATTTGTATATGTATGTTTTGTGTCTTTCCGTGTGTGTCACAAATTATTATTTTACTATTTTTTTTGCAGTTTTTAAATAAATTGCTCTCTGCATTTAACAGAGTTGAGACTGTCATATTTATTATTTGTAATATGCACGCATTACAATTTATTTAAAATTTACAAGGATAAAGTAATTATATTTTGGCGATTACTCAACCAATTGGATTGTATTATTACAGAAATTTTTTTAAAATTGATATTTGCATATATATATTAGTGTAATTTCTAGTTTACTTTTTTCAGTTTTCGTGAATGCAGCTGTAGCAATAATATAATGATTTTAAAAGAAACAATGAATAGAATGAAATACGTATAAAAATTTAGAAAAAAATAAAATTGTAATTATACTTTCGGCGATTAATCAACTAATTGGTTTATGTTATTGCAGAAATGTTTCTGAAAATTGATATTTGCACATATATTATTGTCATTTCTAGTTTACTTTTTTCATTTTTCGAGTATGAAACTGTAGTAATAATCTTATGTTTTTAAAATAAACAATGAATAGAATTTAATAGATAGAAGAATATAAAAAAATTAAAATGTAATTATACTTTTAGGGATTACTCAACCAATTGGATTGAGTTGTTATAGAAATATTTCCGAAAATACGATATTTCTTGTATACATCTTATTGTCGTTTTCTATTCCTCGTTTTCTATTTTGTTTATTTAACATGAAGTTACTATTTTTGTACATAGCAGCATCTTCACCCATAAAAATTTTGAGATTTTCTTTTGATGTAGTTCTTGATAAAGCTACATATAATTGTCTGTGGCTCAATACTGGTGAAGATAAATATAAACCTACTTTATGAAATGACTGACCTTGAGATTCATTTATAGTCATGGCGAAACTTAATCGTATGGGAAATTGACTTCTTACCATATTAAAAGGTATTTCTTTCAATGATGGAGATAAATCTATACGTTGTATTAATACTATTTTACCAGTATGTTTATTGCTTATAATTTCTCCAATAAGTATACATTTATTATGTCCCTAATTATAATTCTTGTTCCGTTACTAAGGACGCCATTAATAACTAAATTTCATAAACAAGAAACAATTACTCCTTTTTTTTAAATTAATTTACGTAAAGGTAGGCCATTAGGTGTTAGTGTATTTAAAAATTCTGTTGTTATGGATTCTAATATGCTTTTGTAAAGACCAGATTTACGGGTCGTAAATACGGACGCGCAGGTACACTATATTTCATTTTGGAATCTAGCCTCGACTCGTAAGTCTTATGTTCCGTAATCGTTAATTACTTGGTTATTATTTTGTTCCCGAACAATGGCGCGGACACTCCGTCTATAATGCGGACACGCTAAACTGAAGCGTGGTCACGATGCAGTATCTCGGACACAATACACAAATGTGCGGACACGCTGTATAGTATGTGCGGACACGTTATACAGTGCGCGGACACACTGAGCAGTAGTTTGGACACGATGCCGTAGCGCGGACACGATGTATAGTATGTGCGGACACGTACAGTAACGCGAACACGCTGAGCAATAGCGCGGACACGATGCAGTAGCGCGGACACGATGCAGTAGCGCGGACACGCTGAGCAGTGGCGCGGACACGTTGCAGAAACGCGGACACGATGCAGAAACGCGGACACGCTGAGCAGTAGCGCGGACACGTTGAACTGTAGCGCGGACACGCTGATTTTGGATTAAACCCTTTCTCGTCCTCTCCCTCGTTTGTGGACTTAATTTATGACAATTGGTTATTCTATAAATAAATACTCTGTAGGATGTTATATTGATTATTATTTTTGTTCTGTTTATTCAGAGTCCCAATTGTACAGTCCGGTTCTTACAAAGGTTGTTCGTGTTAATACTGTTGTCTCGTTCGGTACTTACTTCTAATCAATCTTTACATGAAGTCTTATTTTTACTTAACCTGGAGTTATCGTCTAAGAATTGTTATTATAGAAGTTCTCTAGGTTTCCATAATAACAATAACTATTCTAACTTAGGCTACACGACTTCTCGTGGCAAATATTTTGGTCCTAACTAAGCTGTGAGTTTTAGTCACTTTCGCCAGATTTATTGGCGGTCCTTCCCTAGCTAACTACTTTGGTCGGCAGGCCCTCGTAGCCGAGTCTTCAAATAATAGAGATCTAACTTGTCTATACTCACTCTTGTCAATACCCAGCGAGACTACTGAACTTTCTAGGGTTGAGCCCTCGTAGCCGAATATGAGAAGGTGATGTATATGTCAGTCAAATGCTTCCACGCATTTACTAACTCAGCGAGACTACCCAAACGACTACTCGCGCGTTAACTCTGCAAAAGGCCTGGTGCGGCGCATCTCCGGGGCTTATAAAGCCTCAGGCGGAGCACACTTAATTTCGACAGAACATACGTCGTACGATATCCTCCACCAATCATAATTTGCCACCAGAAATCATATTACCCGACTCCAGATCAGTAGGTCGCAAGGAGTGCTGACGCGCAAGTCAGCAACTCGCCTGCCGCGCGCTACGGATCTCTCAATCGGTTTCGCGCATTGCAGCAATCAGCCGCCGCCCAATGTATAACGCAAGACCGGCCGAAAACTCCAATACGCTACCAACATATGTTAACGCAAAACATGCAACAATATAGTCAATAACTAACTCAATATCCTAGTCAATAGACCTGGCACGTTACACAGACGAGCTTGTTGCTCTGGCATGTGGCGCATTTAGCTACGAACTGCTTCATGTCCGGGCGCCATATTTCGCCAATAAAATTCTGCAGCTATTTTGCTGTATGTTTTGGAGACACTCCTGTACCCTCCCGCTGCCGATTCGTGGTTTTTTTTAATTATTCGAAATCGGTCACTTACGTTTGGTACTGACAGGTTATTCTTGTACAGCACAGCTGGTAAGTTGCAGTTGCCGAATTCTTTATCAAATAATTCTGTGAATGTTACCCACTCTCCGGCGGATAGCATTGCAAGGTCGCGTATTATCGCAACACCCGTGATGCTCTGCTCGGTTATCGTTCTTCTAAGATTTCGCAGGCATAAACTTATGTCCGCGCGCAGTACTCTGTCATTTACCTGACCTTTAATATAAACGCCTTGCAATTTTACATCACCGCACCGTGTCATGCTGATTGTGCCTATATTAAAGTTCTTCCCCTCAAGTTCGCACGGGTGTATATGCACTCTTTTGACTAGAGCTTCCTGGGTTTCGGTACCTAGGTATTGGTCGGTCGAGGCTAAATACACTAAGTTTTCAGCGCGCTGTTTTGCTCACCGTTTGCGGTTATTATTGACCTGACATCGTGGTTCGAACAAGTGCTTTTTGATTTTATATATATATATATATATATATATATATATATATATATATAAATACATAAATCGGGTATTTTGAATGCACCGAAAGTAGGGGTATATATATATATATATATATATAGTGACGGTCTGCAGTCAGCCCATGCTCACCTGGACACAACCGGAGTCACCTCGAGAAAAAGGATAAAAACTTATACCCGGTGGTGTTCACAGGTATTAACAGTACAGCCAGGCAGCCAGCGAGAGCGAGAGAGAAAGAGAGAGTGAGAACCACGGGCAGCGCCGCGGAAGCAAGCAAGAGACAGCAAGCAGCACGCAGCGCCGCACGAGAGCGAGAGAGAGAGAGATAGCGGCAACAGTTGACAGAGCGGAGAGCGCAGCCACGAGGCGTACACGCGCGAGCGGCCGCCGCCATGTTAGCCAGCGCGGATAGAATGCGTGCGCGAGAGAGAGAGAGAGAGAGATTATCCGAGAGAGAAAGACATTGTACATGCGAGCGGGAAAGTGGAGGCAAGCGACGTGCCCCGACTGTTATTGGCGCGAGGTGGAGGGCTGCAGCTATATCCACAGTATGCGAGAGAGTGAGGCGAGAGCGCGCCGTATTTGATGTACGAAGAATAAGGAGATGTAGTATACACAGCCAGAATGCGGGTACGGTCGGACAAACTTGTAAATTCGAATCTCGCGCGCGTGAGAACGAATTATTAAGAGGGCGCTAGGATGATTAATATCTTATATCGTGCTAAATGCGTGTGCATGCGTGATTGGCGTAGACGAGAGAACCAGGAGAAATATGATGAGTGCGAGCGAAATAGGTAGAGACGCCGCGGCCGCGAGGAAGCCGGGCGCAACAGGCGAGTCAGACAGTATCCCTCTGGACAGCAGTCAGTGTGCAACGAACAAGAGAGTATCCAGCATTCAGCAGCAAGAGCAGATTGAGAAGCTTCCCTCCGTACGTCCACGCCGGCTCTTCCACGATTTTATTGTGTCTCGAGAGTGGATTCGCGAGAGTTTAGCACCGCGCGTTTTACAGGGCACGAGACTACGCAGAACGAGAGGAAGCGAGAAGTGAGCCGGGCGTCCAACTTCATTGTTAATTTTAAATATGGTTCGCCGAGGCAGCCCGATAACAGGGTGCGTTTACGTTCAAGGTTCCGTCATAATCTTGTTGGAAAATCTGCAACGTCACAATACACACAATACACACACACACACACACACATATATATATAGTATGTGTAATAATAGGATGAGTAATAATAGTAATAATAGTATGTGTAGACATATTCTAATAAATATATATTGTAACGTGGCAAAATGTCGCCACGTCACATCGAGAGTCGAGCTGCCGGGGTAGAGCGTCTCAAGGTAGTGTGCATGTGTGACGAATGAAAGGACTAATGTAGTCCGGGAGTCAGAGAGTTCAAAAGCATATTACCAGGAAGTTCGTGCAAGAGTTTATTTTATCGCTGAAATATGTTGGTAGCCACTTACTGAAGATAGCCCTAAAGTCTCGACTTCAGACCCGATCGGGAACATTGTTATTATTGCAAAATAAGTTACCAAAATGCATTTTTTTTCAGTTTTTCTTGATTAACTTTTTTGTTACTCAATTTACGCAAAAACAGGTAGAGGCAAAAGTTGATCAACATTGAATTTTCTATAAGATACATATATTCCGAAATGCAAAATCAATGTTTTTTCCGGCTAAATTGTTAAATAAACATTTTTTTTTTAATTTTTACATTAGCATGGTTTTTGTAAAATATGATCTTTGTTTATCGGATTAGCCCTCAAAGATGGCTTTTAGTACAGACAACGTAAAAATTGAAGCCCGATCATGATATCTTAAAATGGCGTCTTGTTGCAAAATTATTTAGCCGAAAAGTTCAAATTGATGTCCAATTCGATCCAGGAACGATAATTGAATCAAACTATGTTTAATCGATAGCTTACGACGTAATTAACAAACGGTAAAAATAAATTTTCTTAATATTAATATTTAGCAACATTTCTAACAAAAAATTTTTTTTTATTTCGGTCAATTTTGGAGTTAGAGAATCGCACAAAAAACCATGTATTTTCATATAAATTTTGTTAAGATCGGATCAATAGGAGCCGAGATACAAAAACTTTTTCAACCGACGATTACGCCGAAACTACTTGATATTTCTAGTTGAAATTTGGCACAGAGCTTGCTGAAATCATACTCTAAATGATTACATTTTACCCGATAGCTCTACATGCTTTAGTTCATCTAAAACGACCGACGAAAAATGCGAATTCAGCGCGCGCGGCCGCGCTGCGGTGGGGGGAGCGCCGCTCGGCGCTTAGCTGCAAATTGCGACGGAGAATCCGTCGTAAACGCTGGGCGATTCTCCTGCAGACACCCGGAACCGAGCATAAGGATATGCTCTTATGTACGGGTGCTTACAGGAGAAACCACGTGTCGAGCCGTAGCCAGGCGCCGGCACTGGGCCGCGCCGTAGGAGAGAGAGAGAGAGAGGGAGAGCGCACGAGAGCAGCAACCAGCCGAGTCGCCGCCGTGACGTCACGGCTGTCGAGCAGCGAGAGAGCGCGCGAGGAGTGGGAGCGCTGCTGACTACCACACGCGGCCGCGCGCGGCGCGCAGAGCCAGCAGGCGCACCACTGGGCCGCAGCCGCCGCCAACACCACCGAGGAGCACGAGGCGACGGCGAACGCAGCCAGTGCATGGCGCTACAGCGAGCGGCGCGGCGAGCGGCTGAGCCGCGTATATTGTAGAGAGCGAGCGCGTGCGTATGTGTGTGTGTGTGAGCGCGCGCAGCACGGCGTGTGCTGAAGAGCGTATGGGTGCGAGAGAGACCACACGATGCGGATAAAACACAGCGCTAGAGAGTGGAGGCTACGGAGCCCCACAGACGTATGCGAGGCCGATATTGGCGGTCGGAGTGGAGGCGACGGGCTTCTCCACACCGACAGAAAATCTTTTTTTGCTGTACGCGCTATCCTTATATACATATATTGCGCTATTACATATATTTATGATTAAGTACATATTTATACAATATTGCAAGGCTCAGTACAATGATAGTTTTTGATTGTAATATCGGTATTACACTACATTCAGTGATTAATCTCGATAAACTCTATTTCTTTCAATTTGAAGTTATCGCTTCAAGTTTTATGATTTAATCTATATATGTATAAAGGCGATTGCAACTATGAATATATATGTATGTATTTGAATATATATGTATGTACTGTGCTACATGTTCATGATTATATAAATGTGTATATACACATCAGTGTGCGTATGTATGCGTATAGATATATAAAGGACATGCAATACGCGTGTTTTATAATTTGTGTGTGTGCGTGTGTGTGTGTGAGTGAGTGATATATGTATATATATGTGTATGTATGTATATATGTATATATATGTGTGTGTAGATTTTCTGCTTGGGTTGTTTTGCTTTAAAAAAATCATGTTTGCATGTGTATACCTGCATACATACGTACTATGAATAATAAAATGATTTTTATCGTATCTTTAGATAATAGTAAGTAAACTTGTTTACATGTACTTTATGAATATAACATTTTATTTACATAATTCGTATTAATTTAATTGTTTGTGAGCCTTAATTGTTTATTAAAATCCACGAAAAATGTGTATATAAAAGCATTGAATAACGTGCGGGAAATTCAAAAAAAGTTGAACACATGCAAGTTTTATAACTATATATTTTAATTAATTCTGAAAAAAACTTACAGGTACATTTTATTTTTTTGAATAATATTGATATATTAATTTGATTTATGCTTTTTTGCTGGAGGAGGGCTTAAGCTTTCGTCATTGTCTATACAGATGTAACGTGCCAGGTCTATTGACTAGGATATTGAGTTAGTTATTGACAATATTGTTGCATGTTTAGCGTTAACATATGTCGATAGCGTATTGAAGTTTTCGGCCGGTCTTGCGTTACACATTGGGCGGCGGCTGATTGCTGCAATGCGCGAAACCGATTGAGACATCCGTAGCGCGCGGCAGGCGAGTTGCTGACTTGCGCGTCAGCACTCCTTGCGACCTACTGATCTGGAGTCGGGTAATATGATTTCTGGTGGCAAATTATGATTGGTCGAGGATATCGTACGACGTATGTTCTGTCGAAATTAAGTGTGCTCCGCCTGAGGCTTTATAAGCCCGGAGATGCGCCGCACCAGGCCTTTTGCAGAGTGAACGCGCGAGTAGTCGTTTTAGTCGGGGCAAGTTAGTCTTTTTGCATTAAGTTTCTTCGAACTTTACTTTTATGATTGAAATATGTTATTGGTAACTTACTCAAAATGACCCTAAAGTCTCGACTTCGGGCCAGGTCGGGAACATTGTTATTATTGTAAAAAGAATTCCGAAAATGCACTTTTTTTTGTTTTTCGCGAATAACTTTTTTGTAACTCATTTCATCTAAAAAAAGATAGAGATGAAAGTTGTTCAGAATTGAATTTCATATAAGATACATGTATTCCCGACCGCAAAATTAATTTTTTTAGTCGTTAAATTGTTAAACGAAAAAAAAAATTTTTTTTAAATTTGATATTGTCACAGATTTTACAAAAAATTATATTTTTCGTTGAATAAGTACTCAAAGGTGAGTTATAGTACGAACAATGTAAAAATCATTGTCCGATCTAGATATCTCAAAATGGCGTCTCATTGCAAAATTATTTATCTCAAAATTTCAAATTCATCTCCAAATTGCTCATGGAGCGATAACTTGATCCAAGTGCCTTTAATCGACAGCTTATGAAGTACTTAATAAATGCTCAGAAGAAATTTTTTAAAATTTAATATTTAACAACATTTTTAACAACAAATAATTTTTATTTTCGTCAATTTTAATGTTAGAGAAACGCAGTAAAATGCATCTTAAGGTACGTAAAAAACCATGATCTTTCATATAAATTTTGTTGAGATCCAATCAATAGGAGCCGAGATACGAAAATTTTTTCAATAGACGAACACGCCGAAATTACTTAATATTTTTCGATGAAATTTGGTACACTGCTTACTGAAATAATACTTTAAATGATAGCATTTTTCCCGATTGTTGTAGATAGCTCAGTTTGTCTAAAATGACCGATGAACAATTGGAAATCTACGGGCGCGGCCGAGCGGCTCCTCCGGCTGGGAGGCGCGGTGTTGGGGAGAACGCCGCGCGGCGGACAGTATTCGTACACGTTAGTTGTAATTCTATTATCTCGGTAACTAAGGCTGCTATTGCAATAAACTTTTTTTTCATGCAACGTATTTTTTTCTCAACTTTAACGTTATACTAATTCAATTTTTATAGGTGTAACGTAAATACCCCAAATTGACAATTTTTCTAAAAAAAAATCTTTATATATCATATATTGCACTACTAAACATTTTCATACCGAATATTAATATCTGTATTATGATAGCAATGCAATTCATCCATATAAAGGTTGTGTACATAGCCAAAAAAGATTTTTTTTCAGAAAAATTGTCAATTTGGGGTATTTACATTACACCTATAAAAATCAAATTAGTATAACGTTAAAGCTGAGAAAAAAACACGTTGCATGAAAAAAAATTTTATTCCAATAGCAGCCTTAATTACCGAGATAATAGAAGTACAACTAACGTGTACGAATACTGTCCGCCACCGCGCGACGTTCCCCCCACCACCGCGCCTCCCGGTCGGAGGAGCCGCTCGGCCGCGCGCGCAGATTTCCAATTGTTCATCGGTCATTTTAGACAAACTGAGCTAACTACAACAATGGGGAAAAAGCTATCATTTAAAGTATTATTTTAGTAAGCAGTGTACCAAATTTTATCGAAAAATATTAAGTAGTTTCGGCGTGACCGTCCATTGAAAAAATTTTCGTATCTCGGCTCCTATTGGCCGGATCTCAACAAAATTTATATGAAAGTTCATGGTTTTTTACGTACTTTAAGATGCATTTTACTGCGTTTCTCTAACATTAAAATTGACGAAAATTTATTAAGTACTTCATAAGCTGTCGATTAAAGGCACTTGGATCAAGTTATCGCTCCATGGGCCATTTGGAGATGAATTTGAAATTTTGAGATAAATAATTTTGCAATGAGACGCCATTTTGAGATACCCAGATCGGACAATGATTTTTACATTGTTCATACTATAACTCATCATTGAGTACTCATTCAAAGAAAAATATAATTTTTTGTAAAATCTGTGACAATATCAAATTTAAAAAAATTTTTTTTTCGTTTAACAATTTAACGACTAAAAAAAATTAATTTTGCGGTCGGGAATACATGTATCTTATATGAAATTCAATTCTGAACTACTTTCATCTCTATCTTTTTTTAGATGAACTGAGTTACAAAAAAGTTATTCGCGAAAAACTAAAAAAAAGTGCATTTTCGGAATTCTTTTTGCAATAATAACAATGTTCCCGACCTAGCCCGAAGTCGAGACTTTATGGTCATTTTGAGTAATTTACCAATAACATATTTCAATCATAAAAGTAAAGTAAGAAGAGACTTAATGATATTCAATTTATGAACTCACTGACGCCCGGACTATTTGGGTAGTCTCGCTGAGTTAGTAAATGCGTGGAAGGACCTTTTCATATTCGGCTACGAGGGCTCAACCCTAGAAAGTTGAGTAGTCTCGCTGGGTATTGACAAGAGTGAGTATAGACAAGTTAGATCTCTATTATTTGAAGACTCGGCTACGAGGGCCTACCGACAAAAGACATTACTTTGGAAGGGACCGCCAATAAATCTTGCGAAAGTGACTAAAACTCACAGCTTAGTTAGGACCAAAATATTTGCCACGAGAAGTCGTGTAGCCTAAGTTAGAATAGTTATTGTTATTATGGAAACCTAGAGAACTTCTATAATAATAATTCTTAGACGATAACTCCAGGTTAAGTAAAAATAAGACTTCATGTAAAGATTGATTAGAAGTAAGTACCGAACGAGACAATAGTATTAACACGAACAACCTTTGTAAGAACCGGACTGTACAATTGGGACTCTGAATAAACAGAACAAAAATAATAATCAATATAACATCCTACAGAGTATTTATTTATAGAATAACCAATTGTCATAAATTAAGTCCACAAACGAGGGAGAGGACGAGAAAGGGTTTAATCCAAAATCAGCGTGCCCGCGCTACAGTTCAACGTGTCCGCGCTACTGCTCAGCGTGTCCGCGTTTCTGCATCGTGTCCGCGTTTCTGCAACGTGTCCGCACCACTGCTCAGCGTGTCCGCGCTACTGCATCGTGTCCGCGCTACTGCATCGTGTCCGCGCTATTGCTCAGCGTGTCTGCGCTTCTGCTCGGCGTGTTCGCGTTACTGTACGTGTCCGCACATACTATACATCGTGTCCGCGCTACGGCATCGTGTCCAAACTACTGCTCAGTGTGTCCGCGCACTGTATAACGTGTCGGGACATACTATACAGCGTGTCCGCACATTTGTTTATTGTGTCCGAGATACTGCATTGTGACCACGCTTCAGATTAGCGTGTCCTCATTATAGATAGAGTGTCCGCGACATTGTTCGGGAACAGAATAGTAATCAAGTAAACCACAATTACGGAACATAAGACTTAGGAGTCGAGGCTAGGTTCCAAAACGAAATACAGTGTACCTGCGCGTCCGTATTTATGACCCGTAAATCTGGTCTTTACACAGACAAAATTAACGTCTTCATTGTCATCGTCCTCTGATAATTCCTCGATTTCCTTATTTTCAACCTCATTTATTATTGGTATATTTTTTCATATGTCATCGACTTCTTGTCCAGAATCTTCATCACTAACATCTATTTCAGCTATATTAGCGCAATTCTTGCCTTCACAATTTTTACACATAATTGTACAAAAAATTCTGAATTTTTTGCAACCACATTGATTAGTATTGCATCCTTGTAAACAACTGCAAGAAACCATTTTTAAGTACTTGTCTGGTACCGTTTCTGCAATCGTAATTATTGGAAGTAAGCCATTTTTCGTTTCTTTCCAGCCCCAATCTACTGCCTTCTTTGATGTATCCATTTCCCATTGTCGCAATTGATAGTATACTCTTAAACAATGAAAAGCAGTTGCTTCATTTGTGGGAGGAAGCATGGATAAATTAAACTTTTTGTGCATAGATAGCCTTTTAAACATTTTAAATCTCCATACGTTTAAAGATTCTTCATTATCTTTATATGGTTGCCCATAAAGTAATTTAACTAGTTGAGTACCAGCTTTAACAATATCTGTTGTATCAGCGTTTTGCTCGTTAAAATATCGTACTTCATTTAATAATTTTAAATTGCGTTGCAATATATTTACAAATTTAGTTTTTCCTTGATTAAAAAAGCGGATGTTGTGTCACAACCCGAAATCGCGTGCAAACACGCAACATAATCTTTTAATTCTGCATAGTTAAAACTATTACTAGTATACACTTTCGTCATTGTTTTTCCCATACCAGGTTTTAAAAAGTAAATATTTTTTTTATTCCTTGCTAATTGGGATAAAATTACTAATAAATCTACATCTTCTCCGATAATAACAACGGATTCATAACTAAACGAATAATGTATAGCAGTCTGAATAATTAAGGCATCAGCATCTTCAATTGCTTGTTTATAAAGAATTTCAGTTTCCTTTAAATGTTGACATAGTAAATAAATGATTCTTTTTTTATTTATTTCATTTGATAAAAATTTTGATTGCGGTATGACATTCATATTTCCTTCTAAATTTATTTCTGGTACATTACATTTTTGTAAACGCCGTAATCGTTCTGAATTTTTAGTTCTGTTAGCATAGTTCTTATCGGGGTAACCATCAAAAACATTGACGATTTTTATTAATAGTACGATCTTTTATAAATGTGATATATTGTTGACAAATATTATTGTAGGTTGTATTTGTATCCCACACTACTCTAAAGAAATCCACCATCCATAACAGTCATTGCATTATTGAATTTCGGAATCTCGTTTAAGCTAGTAAATAAATCATAAAATTTAGATATGGTGGTTTTCCTCATACCATTTTCATTAAATAAAGTGACAGGAAATGGAGCTAATTCACAATCAAAACAATTCTGTAAGTCTGTATCAGTCTTACTTAATAAATGGATTCGTTGAAACAAAATTGTAGAATCTATTTTAATATCATTTTCCGATCTTTTTGGTACATTTGAATTAGGCAAAGTTTTTACCCGATTTTTGCGTGTAAATTTAACATTTTGCATGTTCATTCCAATCATGGCTTTCAAAGATGTACACCCTACTTCGAAAGTTTGATAACAATTAATTGTATCATCTCCAATAAGACCTGAACTTATACAGATAATATTATTATTTTGCACGAAAGGATCATGAGCAATTAACCAATCGTAAAATTTGAGTGCATCGGCATTATCTCTTTCATTTCGCGCATCACTCGCGTCAACATGTTGCTCACTATTACTGTTTAATGTTAATTTGCAGAAATCGAGCATGTTTATATTAACATCTAATAAATTTGGCATATACATAATCCATTTTGTTAAAACTGAGTCTGTAACACCTCTTCCCCGTGTCAAACCTCCGGTACTGTGCATTGCTTTCATTAGAGTCTGTTCAATCGTCATATCGCTCCATATTCCACAACGAAATTTATCAGATCTTCTTATTGTAAAATAACCATCATTGACAAATTTATTGTACTCCACAGTAGGTGATAAGAAATAATATTAGTAGTAGAAATAGTACTTCTAAGTTTCAGCATATCTTGAACATACATTATAACGGTCGCATATATAATACGCACGTTATCTCCTCTCCGGGCGTATGCCGTATTACTTGTACTAATACATTTCTTGTTCTAGCGACCACCAGCGGACACTACTCTACGAGAAAGACAGAGAGAGCGAGAGAGTGCCTATATTAGGCCGATATTTAGAGAGAGAGTACGCGTATTCCCGCCTGTGACGTTGCCGGTCCGGAGCGTCCTCCGGTATCGCGCGCGTACAATTATTTAGTATTGCGGTAGCGTCCGAACGATCCTCACCGATCCTTCGCGCCGGTTCTTTACCACACACTTTCGTGTCGCTTTCGGGCACCCGCTTGCGACCTATCTCGTCCTATTCGACCGCCCGGAGTTCGTCCCCCTGCGTGAGACTTCACTTCGAGTCGGCCAGGACGACTGCAGCGTCCGAGAGCTACGAGACTGCGACTACCTCCCGGCACCGACGTGCGACCTTGTAAGTACGAGCTCTCTATCACTCTCGGTATTCGGGCGATTGAGCCCCATCTTTCTCTCTCTCTCTCTCTCTCTCTCTCTCTCTCTCTCTCTCTCTCTCTCGCGTAGTGTGCGGTGTCGTACGACCGCTCGTAAGATCGAGCTCTGTGTACTCTTTTTAATACAATATATTTTCACTAGTTCTCTTTTAATCCACGGATATCTCATTATTTCGATACCTCGTCCCTTGCCGCCTTCGCGACCTCGTACACTCGTACGAGCCACACGAGTCGGCCGAGCCGTGCTTCCCAGGCCCGACGACAACGAGACACTTATTAATAAACGTGGATTCATTCCACGGTTGTACACGACCGATTATTTTGGAGAACGATAATCGTGCCGTTACAACATATAAGCTGACTTTGCGTATAAAAAATGTCCGCTAGTATGAAAAAATGGAAACATTTTCTGCACCACTTCGATATGTTGCTGAAAATTACCCGTTCTTTCAGCTTCTATAAATTCTTTTACGAGCGTAATCATATGAAAATATTGAATCCATAATTTAGCAGTCGGACCGTTCTCAGATAAATTATTTAATGAAACGTTGAACTTATCTGCAATTACTTTCATTTCTTCATTCTGCAAATGTTCGGGACTACCATCACTACTAATACCTAGTATAGTTTTTTTTAATATTTTTTTTCTCTATTACTGAATATTATTTTCGATAGAATAATTTTCTCTATGGCAAAATATGCTAAAAAATGTGCTCTTATGGAACAAGCATATTCGTGACCTTCAAGCATTCTTTTTACTGTTTTTGGTGCAAATGCTTCACAAAATAGATCATTGAATCCACTATTATCCATTATAAAGCCTAGTGCTCCTAAAAAGGACATCAGTAAGTGAAATCCTCCATGTCTAGCAACAATATTTTTCAAATTAGAATCTTCAGGTACTGAGGCAATGGTGTCTCTCGCTTTCCAATATAGTGGATGATCAAAAGCTACAAAAGCTATTTTTTGATTTAAGGGGTTATGCCTGAGTTAAAATTCAAAAAAATCAAAAATTTTTTTATTTGATTTTTTAAAGGCAAATTTAATGTAAAATACGCTGCTGAAGTCCTTTTTGTCCGAAAAAATTTCGTTACAAAGTTATAGGCAAAATACTAAAAAAATACAATTTTTCAAAATTGCGTATTATTGATATTTTGTCTTATAGCACTTTTGATTATTTAAAACAATTGCTTTTTCATAGAAAATGTAAAATTAAATGTGTTTACAAATTCCTTTTATATTATTTATATTATTTATTGAATCATTACATACTGTAAATAACTAATTTTTATAAAATCGTAGATTTTATTTTTATTTTGAATTTTCAAAATAAAATAAATTTAGGATTTAAATTTAGTCTTGTAATTTTTTAATCAAACTTATAAAGGGGTAAAAAAATATTCGTGCAAATTTAAATTACCGCCTGAAAAAAGACACTTTACAGCATATGGAAAAGGAAATCACTGTTTTACCGACTTAGTCGAGTTTGCATTCAGACTGTCAGACATCAGCTGTTTCGTCTGCTGTCTGTAGTTTAGTGTAAGCTGGATGTTGTGCTGTTGTGATATCTTCTGAGTCTACTAGTCTTCAAATTTAGATAAGTGTTTGGACTATAAACAACATATGATTTTTAAAGAATTTGTTCTTTGTGAGTATATTCTTGATTTTTAGGTGTACGGGCTATAATTATCATGTGTACAAGATGCCTGTGTGATAAATAGTCTCCAACCAGCTCTAAGTCTACTGTGATTGTTAATAATCCTGGAAAGTCATGGGTAAGCAATACCAACAATTATATTCATGTGAAACATACTGACTGTGAATGCGTATCAAAAATTTATATTTCAATTTCAGCTCTCGATACTGGTATATCTACATATACAGCACTCGGGTCTTTATATATGCCTTAATATGTAGGTACCTTATGCCAAAATATAAGAAAAATATGCTAAGCAGTTCATGTAAGTACTACCCGATAAGTATACATAAGCATCTTGATAAACTTTAAATGCATTTTTCTCAGTTTTGCCATTTTTATGATTTTACGTCCTTTGCCGCAGGATATCTCAGCATCCAGATGATCAATTGACACCAGACAGGATGGAAAATCTTCTTAATATGTTTCTTCACTGCTTGAACGGAGCAGAATTGACTAATACAAGGTAAAAGTCAATGTTGCGTATGTGAATATATGTAATATTCACTATAATTACTGATATAATCATCTTATGAGTTACTAAATATTTAAAATTTATTTTTTGTAGAAAAGTCTTCCGCTCAAGCAGTGAAGAAACATATTCAGAAGATTTTACATCCTGTCTGGTGTCAATTCATCATCTGGATGCTGAGATATCCTGCGGCAAAGGGAAAAAACTGCTGAAAATTAATGATTCATACATGTAATTGTTTACAATGTAAGTATAGATATATAATTTTTTTAAAATAGTTAAAAATATGTTTAATACCTATATTTGTAGTAGGAGAAAGATTTTTTTATACTATTAATAAATAATTTTTTTCAGCCTATTACTTATTAATGTCTTTTTTACAGGTTCAACTCAGGCATAACCCCTTAAAGATATAGTTTGTTCAGTAGCTGAATGAAGAACAGTATAAATTGTGTCGTAATTATTAGGAGAAGCATTCACAAAATGTAAAAACAATATTTGAGATTTGTGACCTACTGCATCGTATTTAATGTTCTCCCGAAAACTATTTCAACCTAATGTTTCCGAATTCTCAGTTTTTTCATAAGCCCATAAAAACTCTAGAGAAGATATTTTTGGATCATAAGTAATACAGTTCTACAGAAATAAATCTTCAATAATAACATCTAAATGTCCCTTCGATCGATCTTTGTGAAAAGGCTTTAATTTTATACAATTTATTTGTCTGATTGATTCGGAAGAAATTTGCTGCTTGATTCGGGGAATTTTATCTTCTGATGAAATTAAAGTTGCAGGTATTACACACATTATGCCTCCCATTGCATGGAACGATTGAAGCCCATCCTTAGTATTAACGTTGTGATCTGCATTGTCAAACACGAATTGGCAGTAACATTGACTCAAATCGGGCTTACCATCATATATAATACTCAAAACTTGAAATTGCATGCATTCTTCATACGTTGCACAATATCGCGTTGATGATAACAACCTTACAATATCTTTAGAACCTGTTTTACTATGTAAGAAGACAGCAAGACCGATTTGTAAAGATGACAGAAATGATCGCGGTCTGGTTGCCGCAATAATTGCGTGCGCTATAGCCGTACATTATATCGACCATTTCTCCGTTTTCTTTTTAGTTTGTAAAATAATCCTATTTAGTAGCAATTTTAATGTTTCTGGTATATCTTTTTCAGCAAAATCTGTGAATTTGTGAGGAATAGGATAACTATCAAGCTCGTACTGTTTCCCGCGAATATCTTCCAAAATAATACCAGCCGCTGCATTAACTATACGTTCTCTCTCTGTATTTGAATCTTCACTACGATTTTTATATCAAAAATCGGAAATAATATTACCTCCAATACTCTTGAAGGTTAGAATGTAATCGTTTTTAATTTTATCTCCTATAATAATATCATCTCCCAAACGCGCTTTCAGTTTACTTTTTAAAAATCTATCCGTAAACAACTCTTCTTCATACGTACTTCAAATATTCTTGAAAGAGAATTGACATTCATCTTTATGACTGTTCAAATAATTAATGATGTGTTCTACCGCGGGTATAGTTTTAACTTGACGAGGGGTTAAATCACGTTTACTATAAAATGCAACGAAGCATGAATTATGGTACTTCAGCTCAATACTACGATAGTTAATACTTGAAATTAAATTAATTACATCAATTCCTTCCTTATCATCTCTTGCTTGGGCAATTTCAATTATTTTGTCAAAAGTTTTTTGAATAATATTTATTAAACATTATCTCTTCGATTCTCCGGTTTTCTTTTTTCTTTCTTTGTAAAATCATCCGATGCATCACGTCGGCAAAAAATGCAGTATTTAGCGAAGTCAAATGAATCTGCAGATCGTGTAGTAGTTGATGCGAGCGATGTAGTTGCGCTGGATATTTTAGCAGCGGCCGTAATATTATGTGCATGAGTATATGATTTATAACAACTTTCATGGATATAAGATACCTTTGCTTTACTTATTTTAAGCATTAAATTATTATCTCTACTTTGAATGCTTGAATTTTGTAATGTGTTCGATATTGCAATATATTTCTCAGAAGACAATGCAGTGTCACAGATAGCACACAATTTTCATTAAGCAATCTAGTAACATGAGAATAGACTCGGCGGATATGTATTTTTGTTATACTCTATATGAAAAGTTGCTATTATTTATACCAAATTCAGTATACTGCATAGAGTTTATAAGAAGCATAAGAAAAATATTTATCTATAAAGTTATTCTACGTTGCCTCGGAGAGATCGATAGACTCTTTTACATAATATTATTCTACGTTATTAAACAGCTTAGTAAAAATTTCCTAACTATTCCACGTGAATTAATATAAAAGAATAATCTTAAAATACAAAAATAAACGTAAAGACATTAAAGTATTGTTAGATTGATTAATTTATATCAAAAATTGAAAAGAAGTATAAAATCAGAATATTGTTTCGTAGTGTATAGAACAAAGTAAAAAACTGTTTTAAATGACACTTACTTGAAAATATATCCGATATTTATGGTTTTGAAATTCACTGATCACAGTTACATGTACACTTACTTAAACAATACTTCGTTATTACAAGAAATACTGTACTTATATTCCTCAGCTATTTCGCTTTACACGCTTTGAAAGTTTAAACTAATCTGTTTTGCCACTCTCGTCATCCTGCTGCTTATATACTAAAGCCTAGCTTTATTCATAAAATAATTTAATGATCTGACTAATATTTATCACAGTTTATCATACTTGCATTATGCAAAAATTTTAATCAAAATTTAGAATAAAAGGCAGTGCAAAAAACAGGGTCAATGAAGTTTCTTTTAACATACGATACTCATAAAACCGTTGATTCAGCTTATGCAGATTATAAACTTCATGGAATGTTATATTTTTAGTTATATTACGCGCGAATTGCATATTCTTTATATATCTATACGCATACATACGCACACTGATGTGTGTATACATATTAATATAATCATGAACATGTAGCACAGTACATACATATATATTCATAGTTGCGATAGCCTTTATACATATATAGATTAAATCGTAAAACTCGAAGCGATAACTTCAAATTGAAAGAAATAGAGTTTATCGAGATTAATCGCTGAATGTTGTGTAATACCGATATTAAAAGTAAAAATTATCCTTGTACTGAGCCTTGCAATATTGAATAAATATGTGCGTAATCATAAATATATTTAATAGCGCGATATATGTCGTAGCTATCGATGGCTGCTCGCCTGGACACCAACCAGTCAAGATACGTAAATCTTACACTCGGTGGTGTTTTCAGAGCAGCAAGCGAGCAGTCAGCTGTTAGAGCCAGCAGGACAGTGCGGCGCCGAGAGCAGCCTGCCACCGAGCAGCAGCAGCACGAGGCGAGAGCGAGAGAGTGGGGGAATACAGCGCGTAGTAGCGCGCGGCAGCCAAGGCGAGAGCAAGAGAGAGGGACGAACGGTGCAGCGCTGAAGCAGCGAGAGCGAGAGAGACAAGAAGATACGAGGCATGCGAGCCACGAGGCGTACGCGCGCGAGCGGCGGCCGCCATGTTGGCGAGAAACGGACTGTAGCATGAGTGCGAGAAGGATGGAATGGCGAGCGAATGAATGCGTTATAGACAGACAAGAGAGAGAGTGGAGGCAACGCGTATGCGCTGAATGATATTGGGAAAAGGTGGAGGGCTACGGATCGATCCACAGCGCGCGTGCGAGCGGCAAACAAGAATGTAAGCGTGCCGAAATACGAAACTGTGCGAAAATGCGTAAATACGATTAGTAGAGCCAGACAAGCGTGTAAACGCGATTTTGAATGTCGCGCGCATTTTTGGAGTATTGTAAAAGAGGGCGTAAGCGTGCGAATGTGATATATGGTGCGAAAGCGTGGAAATGTGTGATAGGCGCGAGAGAGCGATCTGACGGAAATGCGTGAGTGCGAGTGAGAGAGCGATAGACGCCGCGAACCGGCGTAGTTGCCGAGCGCGAATAGAGTCAGTATCGCAGAGTATCCAGCGAGTCGAGTATCGAGGAGTATCGAGTACCATCCGGACCGAGACACATCTAGCGAGACAAAGCGATTCTTTTCCAAGGCGCCTTCCAGTGACCAGGATTAGCCCCCCGTGTGCATCTTCCGATCAAGTAATTAGTTTCTTTCGCGAGCGCTTCCACAGGGTACGAGGCAACACCAGTACGCGAGGACGCGGAGCAAAAGGAATAGAGACAGGTAGGAGTGTTCCAGAGATACCTCCCCGCCGCGAGTCTCTAACCGAGAGCCAGCCCACGTACAGACGGTGAGCTCGCCCGAGGACGAGCACACGTCCGCGAGTCGATACACAATTATTTTGATATTTATAATAAATTACGAAGTGCTATTTTAAGTAAGTCGCGTGTATTCTTTCTGCGTACTTCTCTCCCTGCACCTCTCCCCCATGACCTAGAGTGTAAGGAGTTCTCAAGCCGGCAGCATAAGAGTACCAGACCGCGAGTTCGGACGTCCAAATATTTAATAAAATACGGGCTCACGGTAAACCTGAACAGGTGTCATTACGTGGTGTTACGCCTCCCCAAGGACGGAAAAAGCACAACGTCACAATGTGTATAAGGATAGCTCGTACAGCAAAAAAAGATTTTTTTGGGGAAAAAATGTAAATTTCAGGTGTTTGTATTGCACCTACGATAATTTCGTTTACATGATGTAAAAGCTGAGAAAAAAACACGTAAATTAAAAAAAAAGCATTACTGTAGGACCTTTGGTAGTCGTAAAAATACATTTGCATCTAAGCGCCGAGCGGCGCTCTCCCACCACCGCGCCGCTCGACCGCGCGCGCTGAATTCGCATTTTTCGTCGGTCGTTTTAGATGAACTAAAGCATGTAGAGCTATCGTGTAAAATGTAATCATTTAGAGTATGATTTCAGCAAGCTCTGTGCCAAATTTCAACTAGAAATATCAAGTAGTTTCGGCGTAATCGTCGATTGAAAAAATTTATATGAAAATTCATGGTTTTTTTATGTACTTCAAGATGCATTTCCGCGATTCTCTAACTCCAAAATTGACCGAAATAAAAAAAATTTTTATTAGAAATGTTGCTAAATATTAATATTAAGAAAATTTATTTTTACCGTTTGTTAATTACGTCATAAGCTGTCGATTAAACATAGTTTGATTCAATTATCGTTCCTGAATCGAATTGGACATCAATTTGAACTTTTCGGCTAAATAATTTTGCAACAAGACGCCATTTTAAGATATCGATATCGGGCTTCAATTTTTACGTTGTCTGTACTAAAAGTCATCTTTGAGGGCTAATCCGATAAATAAAGATCATATTTCACAAAAACCATGGCAATATGAAAATTGAAAAAAAAATTTTTTTTATTTAACAATTTAGCCGGGAACAACATTAATTTTGCATTTCGGAATATATGTATCTTGTTTGTTGATCAAGTTTTGCCTCTACCTGTTTTTGCGTAAATTGAGTAACAAAAAAGTTAATCAAGAAAAACTGAAAAAAAATGCATTTTGTTAACTTATTTTGCAATAATAACAATGTTCCCGATCGGGTCCAAAGTCGAGACTTTAGGGCTAGTTTCAGTAAGTGACTACCAACATATTTTAGTCCGGGAGTCCTAGGATTTTACCAGGAAGTTCGTGCAAGAGTTTATTTTATAGCTGAAATATGTTGGTAGCCACTTACTGAAAATAGCCCTAAAGTCTCGACTTTGGACCCGATCGGGAACATTGTTATTATTGCAAATTAAGTTACCAAAATGCATTTTTTTCCGTTTTTCTTGATTAACTTTTTTGTTACTCAATTTACGCAAAAACAGGTAGGGGAAAAAGTTGATCAGCATTGAATTTTCTATAAGACACATATATTCTGAAATGCAAAATTAATGTTGTTCCCGGCTAAATTGTTAAATAAAAAAATTTTTTTTTTCAATTTTCATATTGCCATGGTTTTTGTGAAATATGATCTTTATTTATCGGATTAGCCCTCAAAGATGACTTTTAGTACAGACAACGTAAAAATTGAAGCCCGATATCGATATCTTAAAATGGCGTCTTGTTGCAAAATTATTTAGCCGAAAAGTTCAAATTGATGTCCAATTCGATTCAGGAACGATAATTGAATCAAACTATGTTTAATCGACAGCTTATGACGTAATTAACAAACGGTAAAAATAAATTTTCTTAATATTAATATTTAGCAACATTTCTAATACAAATTTTTTTTTATTTCGGTCAATTTTGGAGTGAGAAAATTGCGGCAAAACGCATCTTGAAGTACATAAAAACCCATGAATTTTCATATAAATTTTGTTAAGATCGGACCAATAGGAGCCGAGATATAAAAATTTTTTCAACCGCCGATTACGCCGAAATTACTTGATATTTCAAGTTAAAATTTGGCACAGTGCTTGCTGAAATCATACTCTAAATGATTACATTTTACCCAATAGCTCTACATGCTTTAGTTCGTCTAAAACAACCGACGAAACATATGAATTCAGCGCGCGCGGCCGCGCCGTTACTCCGGCCGAGTGGCGCGGTGGTGGGCGGAAAGCCGCGCGGCGGCGAACAGGATTCATACACCTTAGTTGCAATTTGATTATCTCGGTAACCAAAGCTACTATTGTTGGAGTGGTGGAAAATTAGTGAGATTGTTTTTAATAATAAGTAACTTTATTACAATGTGTGATGTGTCGTCGGACACGACTGTCTCCTTCCGAGACTTACAAGCGAGAGAGAGAATGAGCGCGAGTACAGTATATGCGAGCACTCTTCTCTATAGTGTGTATCTATATATGTGTGTTTACATACTCGCGTATTCGCGTTTTCGGAGTCGCGCTTGTCTCGATGTACAAAATCATATATATACAAGAGATGGCGCGACCAGTATTAATTCATAGAACAACAAGCAAAGAGTATAATATTTATACAATATTCAACACGCCTCCTTAAATTTATATTCTTTGCTTTTACATTCAGTCTTGTCGCTTTTGCAATTTTCAAGTATATTTAATGCTTTTCTGTGTTTTGTGAACTTTTCTCTATTCAAACTTTTTGTTAATATATCAGCTAGATTTAACTCTGAATTTATTTTTATAATATCGATTATTCCATTTTCATAATATTCATTAATGTAGTAATATTGTACTTCGATGTGCTTTGAATTTTTTGTATAATTTCCAAACTTTGCAATCGCTATTGCACCTGAATTGTCTTCGTATATGTTTATTCTGTCATTGAATTTTTCTTTAAACATTTCACTTAGCAGATTTCTTACAAATATTACTTCGGTTATTGCATCTGACATAGCCGTATTTTCTGCAAAGGTTGAACATTTCGTTACATTTTTTTGTTTATTTGTTTTCCAATAAATCAGATTTCCATAATATCTTATAATATATCCAGTTGTGGATTTTCTATCTATATTGTCTCCGGCAAAATCTGAGTCTACCATGCAATCTAGTGTATCACATTTTAAATTATTAAAATACGTTAATTTTAGATCTTTGGTATTCACTAGATATTTTAATACTCTCATAGCATATTTGAAATGAGTTTCATTATAACAACTTTGGAATCCACTCAAGTAGTTTACACTATATGAGATATCTGGTCTCGTTCCAGTACTTATATAAAGTAATTCTCCTATTAAGTTTCTATACTTTATTGACTCATTTTGTTCAGTTGCTTTTTCTAATTTTAGACTCGTCTCCATAGGAGTGTTATACAATTTTGCATTTTCTAGATTATACTTTGCAGCTAAAGATTCAATGTATTTTGTTTGGCTTAGTGTCATTTTGCCTTCATTCTTATTATAATCAATGTTTATTCCTATGTATTGGTTGACTTTTCCTAAGTCTTTCATTTCAAAATTTTCCATTAATTTTGATTTTATTTCATTTATTTTATTTCTATTTTTACAACAGATTAATAAATCATCTACGAAAACTAGTATATATATTGAATCTCTGCTTGCATTATTTACATATAAACAATAATCATGTTTGCTTCTCACGAAATTCAATTTTTCCATGTACTTATGAAAACAATTATACCATGCTCTTGGGCTTTCTCGTAAACCATATAATGCTTTTTGCAATTTACAGACTTTGTTATTTCCTACTTCATAGCCTTCTGGTTGATTTACATAAACCTCTGATATTACTTCACCGTTCAGAAAAGCTGTTTCTACATCCATTTGATCAATAAACAAATCATTTTTACAACAATATGATAATAATATTTTAAGTGTTTGCATTTTTCCTACGGGTGAGTAAACGTTTTCTATATGTTCTCGTTGTTGAAAGCCGCGAACTACCAATCTGGCTTTATAGGTATTATCGTTTTTTCGTCTAAATACCCATTTGACATCAATGATTTTTTTGTTTAATGGCTTCTCTACTAATTTCCAAGTTTTATTTTTCTTTAAACTTTCGATTTCTGAATTCATTGCAATTTTCCACTGTTTTGATTCGCTCGAATTTATCGCCTCCTCGAATTTATGAGGTACATTTGCATCGATGTTATTAATATAAATAAAATGCGCTATAGGATCACCGTATCTATTTACAGGACTTTTCTTTCATTTTGACCTTCTCGGTTCTTTCAAATTAATTTCGTTTTCATTTTCACTATTTATATCATTTTCATTGATTTCTGTAATTAAATTATCTCTACTTTTCTCGAGAGAAGAAGTAGAGATAAATAAATTTTTGTTTGTGTTGCTGACAACACTATCATATTCTTCTGAATCGCTTTCAGAATTTTCCGATTCACAACTTTCATGCTTTTCATCTGATTCGTTAAGACAAATTATTTTTGTGTCTTCTTCGACAACCTGTACATGTCTCGTGTTAATAACTTTGTTATTTACTAAAACTCTGTAACCGTTTTCTGTATAACCTACTAATATTCCTACTGTTGCCTTGTCATCCCATTTACTTTGTCTTTTGACGTCTGGGATTCGGACAAAAACTTTACTACCATAAATTTTCAAATGATTAACGTTTGGCTTTGTGCCAAAGAATATTTCGTAAGGAGTTTTATTTTCTACAGTATTTGCTATAGTGCGGTTTTTCAAGTAAGCTACCGTTTTAATAATTTCAGGCCAATATCGCCTATCTATATTTGCTTCTCTTTGTAAGCATCTGCCTATGTCCATTGCTGATCTATTGTATCTTTCCGCTACACCATTCAATTCATGCGTGTACGGTGGACATGGTAATAATTCTATTCCCTTATACTTAATAAAATTGTAAATCTCCTTATTCAAATATTCTTTGCCATTATCGCACTGTATTTTCTTAACCCTTTTGTTAAACTTATTTTCAACTAAAATTACAAATTCTATAAAACAACTTGCAGTTTCAGACTTATGTTTAATACAAAATATTCGCGTGCATTTACTGTAATCATCGACAAAAGTTAAGAAATATTTTTCTCCACCATAACCAGTCGTTTGATGCGGTCCATTTAAATCAGTATGAATTAATTCTAAAATTTCAGAAGTTTTTGTTCGATTCTTTTGAAATGGTACATTTGCCATTTTACTTTGAATGCAATTTGCACATTTCATATCAGTGTTTTCAATTTTATCTGGCAATCCCTCAACTAATTTTTCTTTAACTAATTTATTTAAGTATTGAAAATTAACATGACCTAATGCTCTGTGCCATTTTTCTTTCGCGGTTATTTTTACTGCATTTATACATTTTTCTTTCTGTTCATTCACTAGAAAACCTTTTATATAATATAAATTATTTACTTTATTTGCAACTACAATTAATTCTCTATTATTGTTATATATTTTCGCGCTATCATTTCTAGCTACTATCGTATTACTTGCAGTTATTTTTGAAAAACTTAATATGTTCTGCTTTATGTCTTTTGCAAAATAAACATTGTTTAGATTTACATATTTTTTACTATAATAATTTTCAAAATAAATTTGTATATTTCCTACTTTTGTAGCTTTGAGCGTTTTACCGTCAGGTGATTTGACATCTATCGGTTTTTTCAAAATAACAGAATTTTCAAAATAATTATCATCGCGTACAATGTGATCGGTACAACCGCTGTCTAATAACCAAAAGATTTTCTTTTGATTTTCGCTACCGTTACAATCACTTTCTAAATTTACCTTATTTGTCTCTGGTGTATATACTTGCGTTGACCATGACTAGCTCGCGTAATCTTCGTGTTGCTCTTTCGTGCTGTGCGATGAATGTTGTCCTCTGCCTCGACCTCTGCCTCTGAAGCCTCTGTTGCTGCCTCTGTGACTACCTCTTCCTCGCTGATTTTGACTTGGTTGAGTGCTGCTGCTTTGACCTTGCTGTTATCCAGTCCAGCAGTCTTTTTGCGCGTGACCATATTTTCCGCAATTATAGCAATTTCCCTTTATTTTCGTGTTGAAAGTGCTTACATTGCTTTTGCTATCACTTTTGTTATTGTTTATGTTATGTAAATTTTTTTCTTTTATTTTCGATTTAACATAATCGACCGTATGTTGTTCTTTGGGTATCACATCAAGAAAATCACCAATATAACTGTAAGTTGATGGTAGTGCTCGAAGTAAATAGTTTATCTTTTCTGCTTCTGTTATCTTACCGCCAGCACTTTTAAAATCATTTACGGCTTTTTCGAAGTCTACGAAAAATTCTTCGATTTCTCTATAACTTTTAAGTTTGATTTCTTCTATTTTATTTCTTCGCAACATTTGTAAGGCTGTTGACTGTGTTATATACATTTTGTCAAACCTTTTTATCATCTCACACGCTGTTATGCATTCACTTACATATTCAAGCTGCTTATCTGAGATAGCACTTGTTATAATTGCACGTGCTTTGAGATCTTTTTTCTTCCAATCAGCTTCTGTGACTGAGGCAATTCTTTCTCTTTTTATTTGCTCTTGACATTCTTTATATTCAAGCAAGATCATTAATCTTGTTTTCCAACTGGTATAATTTATACCGTCAAAAATTGGTATAAATCTTCAACTTTTGCTTGAGCCATTTCGTATTCACTTATTTTTGTGTAAATTTCGTTTCTCAAAACACAAACTTCTTTGGTTATTTTTATAACTTTTCTCAAAATTGTTTTTCTAATTTTTTCACTTAGTGTATCCTTATTTTCTTCGATCATAAATTATTTGTACAAATTCATAAAATTTTCCATGTGCTCTATTACGTCACTTAAACACGTTTTATGTGTACCGACCGTAATCTCTTCGCATCACACTTTTTTCTTCAATTTTTCACAAAAATGTTTTTATCAGTCTCTTCTAGACTACTTTTATTTGTTATTTTCACTTATATTTCTTTTTGAACTCTTCTTAGTTCAATTATTTTCCACTGGAACACTTTTGTATTTTCCACGTGGCTTTCACACCTCACTAGCACATTTTAATATGTCTTACTGCACTTTTTTTAAAAAAAGTCATAGTACGGCATAAAAAATTTCCAACCACGCTCTGCTACCATGTTGGAGTGGTGGAAAATTAGTGAGGTTGTTTTTAATAATAAGTAACTTTATTACAATGTGTGATGTGTCGTCGGACACGACTGTCTCCTTCCGAGACTTACAAGCGAGAGAGAGAATGAGCGCGAGTACAGTATATGCGAGCGCTCTTCTCTATAGTGTGTATCTATATATGTGTGTTTACATACTCGCGTATTCGCGTTTTCGGAGTCGCGCTTGTCTCGATGTACAAAATCATATATATACAAGAGATGGCGCGACCAGTATTAATTCATAGAACAACAAGCAAAGAGTATAATATTTATACAATATTCAATAACTATTGCAATAAATTTTTTTTTCATTTGACGTGTTTTTTTCTCAGCTTTAACGTCATACTAACTAAGTTATCATAGGCACAATGCAAATACCGCAAATTACTTATTCTTCTGAAAAAGAATCTTTTTTGGCTACATACACAACCTTTGTACGCATGCATTGTACTGCTATAATCATAAAAATATTTAAATTTATCATATAAAGGTTGGGTAGCGTAATATATGCCATTAAAGGTTGTGTATGTAGCCAAAAAAGATTCTTTTTCAGAAGAATTGGTGATTTGCGGTATTTGCGTTGTGCCTATGATGACTTAATTAGTGTGACGTTAAAGCTGAGAAAAAAACACGTTAAATGAAAAAAAATTTTATTGCAATAGTAGCTTTGGTTACCGAGATAATCAAATTGCAACTAAGGTGTATGAATTCTGTTCGCCGCCGCGCGGCTTTCCCCCACCATCGCGCCGCTCGGCCGGAGCAACGGCGCGGCCGCGCGCGCTGAATTCATATGTTTCGTCGGTTGTTTTAGACGAACTAAAGCATGTAGAGCTATTGGGTAAAATGTAATCATTTAGAGTATGGTTTCAGCAAGCACTGTGCCAAATTTCAACTTGAAATATCAAGTAGTATCGGCGTAATCGTCGGTTGAAAAAATTTTTGTACCTCGGCTCCTATTGGTCCGATCTTAACAAAATTTATATGAAAATTCATGGTTTTTTATGTACTTCAAGATGCATTTTGCCGCGATTCTCTCACTCCAAAATTGACCGAAATAAAAAAAAATTTTTTATTAGAAATGTTGCTAAATATTAATATTAAGAAAATTTATTTTTACCGTTTGTTAATTACGTCGTAAGCTATCGATTAAACATAGTTTGATTCAATTATCGTTCCTGGATCGAATTGGACATCAATTTGAACTTTTCGGCTAAATAATTTTGCAACAAGACGCCATTTTAAGATATCGAGATCGGGCTTCAATTTTTACGTTGTCTGTACTAAAAGTCATCTTTGAGGGCTAATCCGATAAATAAAGATCATATTTCACAAAAACCATGGCAATATGAAAATTGAAAAAAAAAATTTTTTTATTTAACAATTTAGCCGGGAACAACATTAATTTTGCATTTCAGAGTATATTAAAAGTGGTGGGTTTATACACTTGCAGCCTTAGAGGCCTAGCAGGTGTTTTTTTGTACCTTTATTTGTATTCCACATTATTTTTTCACATTATTCTCCTTTCTTTCTCTTCCTTAACCCCCATATACTTTTAGTCTGGGAAGGCTTCTCCGGTGAGGACATGTTTCAGACGCACACCTTGCCGGTTAAGCCGGCACTCTCTGGCCCCGGAAGGCCATCGGGTCCACCTTCCCAGGGTAGCTTACCGGAGAAGGACCTTTTTCAAAGTCCAGCTCCCCGTCGGTAAGGCCAACGTTCCCTGCCTACTGCATCGGATCGGCTACCCCGTAATTTCTATATTACCCCCAGAGTCCCTAACACTGTCTCGCAATTCCGCCCAGGTTATTCGCCTGTGGGGCAAGGGAAAACCTGGAATGACGCTGAAGGAACATTCCAGGGAAAAACCCGCCCCGAGACAGCCGGGGTACAGGGTTCTTTTCCCGCCGAAAAAACGTAACTCAGAAAAAATCCGAGTTTTTGTCCTCGCCGGGAATCGAACCCTGACCCCTTGAGCGGTGTTGCCTGTGCGCCTAGCACGCTAACCGCGCAGCCAACACCGCTCTTCATTTCAGAGTATATGTGTCTTATAGAAATTTCAATGCTGATCAACTTTTGCCGCTACCTGTTTTTGCGTAAATTGAGTAACAAAAAAGTTAATCAAGAAAAACGGAAAAAAATGCATTTTGGTAACTTAATTTGCAATAATAACAATGTTCCCGATCGGGTCCAAAGTCGAGACTTTAGGGCTATTTTCAGTAAGTGGCTACCAACATATTTCAGCTATAAAATTAACTCTTGCACGAACTTCCTGATAATAAGGTTTTGAACTCCCTGACTCCCGGACTATTTCAGCGATAAAATAAACTCTTGCACGAACTTCCTGGTAAAATCCTAGGACTCCCGGACTGGCGTAACGTCTCTCTTAGTTGGCCACTAGCTTCCGGCATCGAGTTTGTTAGGCGCCGCGGTAACCGATATTGAAATAACACGATTGTGCAGTTGGTTTTCAAAAAACCACTTTTAGATCATCGCGCATAGGTCCAGCTCGCGAGGCCAGGTAGCGAAACGTTCGCACCTCCCGTGCTCACGTATTAAATAAACGCTAATTTCACCCGACTTTCTCCAGATTGGCTAACCGGAAGGATCACCACCACCCGTACACTTCAGTCAACATCAACCTTCACCTTGCACCACAGACAGCACGTGCGAGGCCCAGCTCTTACCAGGGATCCGGACCACACGGTCCCCTAGCTTGATAGATGCACAGGAGGTGTGTCCAGCCCAGGAAAAGTCGCAGGGTCACGGCGCGCGAGTCTCGCGCTACCGAGACTTTCGAGTGGGCCGCTCCAGCACCAGCTAGGGTCACTACTGCAGACCCCTAGCTTGTTAGCTGCAACGGGTGTGGTACGGAGCCCTGCTGGCCGCCACAGCCCCCGCTCGCTCAGTTCGGAGAGCCAGCGACTCCCAACATACCAAGTCCTTTTACCCTTAACCAACAGGTACGCCCACGTTCTCTCGCATTCCCGCCTTTGCAACCTTTGATTACTTCGATCGCGTTGCAATCCTCGCGACCCGCGCGCCTCGAGTTACCCAAACCGGCCTACCGCAACCTGCGTAGTCACGCATCGCCCACTAGCTTGCTAACTGCAACGGGTGTGCACACGGACGAAACCGGGAACGACCGGGCCGGCCACTTCAGCGTGACGCGAGCAGCGTCTCAGTCCATCTCGGATTGATTGGACCAGCCGCACTATCGGCCGCGGCGCGTTCCATGAACGACGAAAAAGAGGAGTACGTACTCAGATTCGGTAGAACCTTCTCCCGACC
The DNA here is from genome assembly GCA_018906965.1 of Philotrypesis tridentata. NCBI lineage: Eukaryota > Metazoa > Arthropoda > Insecta > Hymenoptera > Pteromalidae > Philotrypesis > Philotrypesis tridentata. Next base: position 101,253 of record JACCIB010000472.1, read on the forward strand.
ACCTCCTCCCTACCAACGCCGCAGAAAACAATTCCAATCCGACACACACGACGAGACGGACAACATGGCAGTGCAACACTCGCCGAAGACACCGGACAACCAGGCGCAGCGCAGCTCCGAAGAAGATAACGTGCAGTCCACGTCGAACGCAGGAGCGATGGAAGGGCTAAATGCATCAGTAAGCGCAGCAGGTGGAATGGCATTCAATTACTTGGACTTGCAGCTTCCAGCGTCCCCAAGTAATCCACCAGCACCTGCATTAGCACCCGCATTAGCACCTGCATTAGCACCCGCATTAGCACCTGCATTAGCACCTGCATTACACTCGCCTCAGGAGGGGGCACGGTCTCAACAACAAGTTGATTCTATGAGACCATCAACTAATCAAGGCCCCGCAGGAGAAGTGGCCAGCCCAAGCAGCCAGCTTCAGCAACTCCAAGTACAGCTTCGCAGCCAGCAAGAAGCACAAGAACAGGGGCTGCGACAACTTCAAACTCAGCTCCGCAGTCAACAGGAAGCTCAGGAAGCTCAGCTGCGCAAACAGCAGAAAGCGCAAAGCCATAGGCTGCAAGAGATGATGGACCGCCTTCAAGCGCAAATGGCCCAATTTTCGGACAGATTTGCCGATTCAGGATTGGCAACATCGCCGGTTCCCCAGTGCACGCCAACTCACGCCTCCAACACGTTCTGGGGCCAGGAGCAATCACAGACGGGCTCGACGACGCCCAACGCGGCTATGCCAGGGCAACAGGCTCCCACAGTCGCTGACATAAGGTGCAACCAGGCACATCCACAGCCAGAGAACCTAACTGGGCAACACTCTAGCACAGCCAGTCCACCAGCGCTGCTAGACACGAACAACTCATCAGTGTTCGCCAGCACGCGCAACATCACGTTCTGGACTTTTTACAAGCACGATCCGGCGGGTTGGTTCAACCAGCTAGAAGACTCCTTCAGGGCTGAGAACGCCACCGACGATGAGGCTAAGTTCAACTACGTATGCCGTTACCTGCCGCAGAACGTTCACAAGAGCCTGCAATACACCCTCTCTACACTCACGAGAGGACACAAATACGAGCGGCTAAAATCGTTCCTCATCGATAAGTATGCAGAGAGTGCATGACAACAAATCACACGATTGTTCGCTGGATCGCTCATGGGCAACAAAAGGCCCTCCGAACTGCTAGCAGAAATGAGGGCATTGGGAAAGAACAGAGTGACACACGCCACAACGATTGAATACTGGAAGACCAGAATCCCACCGCAGGTCGCCATCGCACTTCTGGGCGTCAAAGAGGAAGCACAGCTCCCCATCGTCGCGGACCAGGCTTTCGATCTCCTGAACGCGGCTCAAGTGATGTCTCTGGAAACACCGACGGCGAGTCCAACCATTAACGCGGTCGCCGCTTCAAATACCGCAACCCCGCCAGCTACACCACCCCAGAGCACCCTGGAAAGCAGGCTTGCAGCAATCGAGAGGTCGATCGCCAGTTTTCGACCATCAAGCAGCCGCTCAAGACACCGCTCGAGATCCAGAGATAAGTCACGAGACAAGATGAAGGATCAGGCCTGGACCAGATCCAAATCTCGCGAAAGCGCTCCAGCCAACTCACTGGAAGAGACGAGGTGCTCTACCATATTCGCTTCGGCAAGAAGGCGAGAAACTGCATCCTTCCATGCGACTGGGTACGAGGACCGCACGACACATACAGGGTCAGGAGCGCACCAGCTGGAACCTCTAACACAAGCTCGGAAAACTAGAGCACCCCGCCGTCGCGAAGACAGACGCCCGGGCAATACTAACACCACGTCTTCACGTCAAAGAGAGGAAATCAGGACTTATCTTCCTCGTCGACACAGGGGCGGACATCTCAGTCCTACCAAGATCATCGGACGACAGTAGAAAACCAGCTAAACTCAAGCTATTTGCAGTCAATGGCACTCCGATTTCAATCTTCGGAGTCACTCGCCTTCAGCTGGATTTTGGCCTGCAACAACCTATTACATGGAACTTCACTGTCGCAGAAGTATTGCACGCGATCATCGGCGCAGACCTGCTATCCGCACACCACCTTTTGCCGGACTTGAAAAACCGCAAGCTGGTTGAGGGAAAGCAGCTATCCGCGGCATCAGCATTTGTCAGAGAAGTCAACTCTCTGCAGATCTCTCTCCTGGAGCCAGGGCACCAATTTGCGGACATCCTCAGCAACATCAGCAATATCCACGAGTTTTTGGGCCCGATCAGTTCAACGTCACCAAGAAGCGCAACGTAATGCATCACATCGTGACGACTGGACCGCCGATCTCGCAACGGGCGCGCCCTCTTTCACCACCTAAGCTGAAGGCAGCTAGGAAAGAATTTCAAAGATGGTGCGACCTCGGCATCTGCCGACCTTCCGACAGTCCATAGGCCAGTCCACTGCATATAGTTCCTAAGAAGAACGGCGACTGGCGTCCCTATGGAGATTACAGGAAGCTCAACAATGTCACAAGACCGGACCGCTATCCAGTTCCTCGCATAGAAGACTGCATGGCATTCCTCCACGACAAGGAGATATTCTCGGCTCTCGATCTCCGGCAGGCTTATCATCAAATACCTCTCGCACCAGAGGACATTCCGAAGACAGCCGTCATCACACCATTTGGCCTCTTCGAGTTCCTGGTCATGACATTTGGCTTTCGCAACGCGAGCCAAACATTCCAGCGCTACATAAATCTAGCGCTCGGACATCTGGACTTCGTCTTCCGTTATCTAGACGACATCCTTATCGCCTCCAAGACAATGGAAGAACACAGGAAACACCTAGATGAAATGCTCAAGTTGCTCGACGAGTTCGAGTTGCAAGTTAATCTCGAAAAATGCACTTTCGGGGTCTCAGAAATCATCTTTCTGGGCCACCTAATCACTCCAGATGGTTTCAAGCCTAACCCGGAGAAGGTGAAGGCAATTCAAGAGTTTCCACAACCACAAACTATGGAGGCGCTGAGGCGATTCCTGGGGATGGTCAACAGCTACCGTCGCCTCATCCCACACGCAGCGGACACACAGAGTTCGCTCCACGCTCTCATCACGGGATGTAAAAAACGAGACAAGCGCCCAGTTCCCTCGACAGAGGAAGCTCTGGCAGCATTCACCAAGAGCAAGAACGACGTCGTACAGCTGACCTTCACCGCCTTTCCCAGCGACAAGGCGGAACTTCGCCTGATTGCCGACGCAGCAATGGGCGGGGCACTTGAACAGAAGATCGGCGACACATGGACGCCGCTGGCCTTCTTCTCACAAAAGTTCAATGCTGCTCAGAAGAAATATGCCACTTACGACAGAGAGCTCACTGCAATCTATGAGGCTCTCAGTCACTTCCAATATTATCTGGAAGGGGTCATTTTCAAAATACACACCGATCACAAACCACTGGTGTACGCCCTCCAGCAGTGTCCGGAAAAGATGCCAGCCATCAGAGCACGCGGGCTTTCTTATATCTCGCAGTTTAATACCGAGATACACTACCTATCGGGCCAGGAGAACGACGTGGCAGATGCCCTCTCCAGAGCAGAGGCTTTCACCGCACCCATCAACTTTCACTGGAACACGGTCAACGACGAACAACTGCAGCAGGTCAAGGCAGCCATCGAGGCCTTTAAGCTGCCTACCCTTTTCACCGAAAAACAGCTCAGCATGGAACAAGGCAACGACGAACAGCTAAGGGAGATTCTCGATGATCCAGAGCATCCATTAAAGCTTACCACTGCGATATTAGGGACGACGTCATCAGGCCATACGTACCAGCAGCCCTCAGGCCGGAGGTCTTCAGCAATTTTCCCACCTTATCTCACCCTGGAGTTAAGCTCACCACCAAACTAATTGCTCAGCAATACATCTAGCCCAATATGAGCAGGGACATAGCTGCCTGGTGTAAAACCTGCCTCGCCTGCCAGCGATCCAAGATCTCGAAGCACAACAAATTGCAACCCAAGCACTTCACCACTCCGGACGGGAGGTTCGACCACATCCACATGGACATAGTTGGTCCCTTCCCCAGCTGCTCGGGCTCCTCAACCCACACGGGTCGGGGCAACCCCAGATGCAGCGGCACATCACTCCCGCACTCCTCCGAACTCCACACCAAGCCACCGTCCACCCCCCACCCAAGCCAAAACGCACCAAACATATCCCAAGTATCCTCCGTCGCAAGGGGAGTATCGACGGACTCCACTCCCGTGCGAAGGCAGGGGCGAGACGAGTGAGATTCCCAACCCATTACCTAAAGACATAACTTTTCTTTTCGCAGGCTACGGAGAAAGTCCGCAAGGCTCGTGAAGAGCTCGCTACCCGCAGAAATGCCGCGAATTTCGAGGAGAATCGCGCGGATTACTTGACAATAGATCTAGCGCTAGAACAGTTCGAGCGCTATTTGGACGTTCACGTCTCCCGGAGAGAGACGAAGCTACTCAGGTCGCGTTTCGCGACGTCCACCAATCCCGCGATGGTTCAGGAGGCTCACACGCCAACGATCATTTTGGGCGGAGCCCCGGTAAGGGACCTGTGGCTCAGGAACATCCGGTACAAGGCATCAAAGCAGATGCTGAGGGATTGTCTTGAGGCACAGGAGGTCAGGGACTTTGTCATCGTCAAAGTCTGCCACACCGCCAGCGGCACGACGGCGCAGCTACGGTTTCAATCCTTCTCGGACGAGACGAACTGCCGGATCAGGGCATGCAAGTGCGAGCTCACTTTCGCGGATAAGCAGGGTCGCCACTCGTACATACGAACGGCACCTTCGCATTATCTCCAGGGGCCCGAAACACCTACCACACGCGAAAACGTTAAAGTGGTTTCGCCACTCCCGGAGCCGCTCCGCGCCGTAGTCCACTGTCCGAACGCAGTGGACTTAATAATGTCCGCGCTGTCATCACGCGATTTCATCAACTTCTACGCGGCCTGTCATGAGTGCCCGCAGTTGCACGGTAAACCGCTCAGTCTTGACGCATCCATCGCGAGATACGCGCGAGAAGACGGACTCGCCCGGTTACTACACAACGTCGCCCACTTCAACGTCCGGAACATGCGTTTCTGCACGACACCAGCCGGTTTCGACACGGATTGCCTGGCGAAACTCTTGGCAGCGAGGATCGACCGGCGAGTTATACCGTATCGCACCATTAACCTCCGCGAGCTGGATCTGTCGGGCGTTGTCACGTCACCCAAGGTCGCAGAACTTATAGCGCAGGGCATAACGGTCAGGAGACTCACGCTAGGCAGCACACCGGGAGGCTGCGACGAGCGCATCGACTTCACCCAGGTGGAGGTCCTGCGTTTCGTCGGCAATACCAACGCGAGCCTTAAAAGTCTAGCTCGGGCGCAACAAGGAGAGATCAAGGAGATCGAATTTGTAAGCTGCCACGAGGTCAGCATAGAGGGACTTCTCTCCTTTCTTGCTAATAACAGCAAGTTAAGTTACCTAACCTTCGTAGACTCGTTCGGTAAGCGCCAGCACACAGTCGAGTTGGCACAAGCCGTCTTCCACCCGGCGAGTAGAGTGAAATATTTCAACTTTAGTTATGGAACCCTTCAGAGCTTTCGCCCTGACAGGATGCTAGTACTGATCATTGATTGGAACAGACATTTAAAATCTCTCAACCTGTCCAATAACAACCATTTCAAGAACTACATGGACAGCATTTTGGAGAAATCTCCAGCTCTAGAAAAGCTCTACGTCAAAGGGTTGGATTTCGACTACAGGCTCTCTTTCGAGCGCAACCCTCTCCTTCGTGCGCTCGAGATAGGCTACAGCGTCACACTGATAGACTCCCTCGTGACTCCGATCCCTCAACCGGACCTGATCAAGGAGCTTTAGGTAACTGTGCAGAACCACTGGGGCAAGAACCGCACACGAGCTTTTCAGGCCAATGACATCGAAAGACTGGCTTTCGTCGTCGGGACTTGCACCAGAGCGCAGTTCCGATTCCTGCGATGCAAAATACACCAGTCCGCACAGTTGAGGGACCTCTGTCGCGGGGAACACTTGTCACTCAAGGTCAACGGAGATGAGATAACGATCGACAAGGGAGCTCCGAGGCAGGGCCGCCACTAAGGGGTTTTTCAGTTTGCGCAGTCATTCGTGCCGCTGCACTGCCCAATAGCTTGTTAGCTGCAACGGGGGTGCACACAGGACCGTCTGACTGAGGCAGGAGACTAATGAAAACTTTCTACACACCCCTCAGCTCACCCACGCAGCTCCCTTGCTGGATCCTTCTAGCACCTAAGCAATAGTACCTAGCATTTAAGCAACCACATTTAGCATTTAAGTAAATTCTGGCGTTTCCCGCATACAATAATACTCAATTATAATACTCAAACTTGTAAAACCAAACATAAAAAAGAAAAAAAAACTATTATCTGATACAGCGGATCAGTATCACAGAGAATATTTTTGTATTTATTAGATCTAAGTCAACACGAGCGTTTATCTTTTGCAAAGTTTATGGAGTCAGACACGGGTAGTCAATGTACATTCTACTTAGGCAACGACTAGATTTAAGTATTATTAAAACAAGCAATAGTTCCTACTAGCTAAGCGACATAATTATAAGTTTTGTACCTACGTCTAAGTTTACACAGGCACGCCAAGCTCTCGTCACCAGCAAGCTTCTGTCAAAATCAAAAAACGCAATACGTACAAGCGCCTTAGTCATTGTAAAACTTAGCAACACCGCGAAACTTATCAACCATTGTAACTCAGTTACCAAATCATTGTAAAAACAAGAGTATTAATTTTTGTATTACCAACAACCGTGTAAGCCCTCTCCAGGCTCAACCAAACTCGGAATCATAATCTCAAGCTCTCCTCCAATTTCTATACAACTTGCAATCACCGCTACTTCAAATTTTGTATCGCGGAACCATGTATTCAAAACGCAAGCATTTTTTTTCCCTTTCGGGGGGAGTACTGTAGGGGCTCGGTCCACCGACAGGCGGCAGCACCGAGCAGCGAGAGCTCTGAGCGCAGCGGCACGCAGCGAGCGCGTCAGACCACCGCCGAGAGCCCACCACACTAGACGCCTTCGGAGAGAGGCCCGCCGACAAAGGGGAATAAAGTCTTAGTACGTCAACAGCATAAGCGTCTTGAGTCATGCGCTTCTTCTAAAATATTTTTGATTTTGCTTGACGAAATTTAATTGACGTATAACGTCGTATGACGTTATCTATTTGAATTTTTGACTGCAAAATTAATAGTTGGAAGTTGATAATTTGAGGGAGTAATATTGCTTTCAAAATTCAAACCATAACATCGATTACGTTAACTGCATAAGGTTTGATGATTGTCACACTTTCAAAAGTAAGAGTTCAGCTGACGCTGAGCTTGCGAAACGCAGACTAAGCGTTATACTTTTGAAAGATCTCGATATTGTATGTAGGATTACAAAATGTTTAAAAATTAATAATCAATAATATTGTAAAATTGTAAACTAATTTTAGTGCTTAAAAGACACTCAATGCCCTCAATTAGGCAGTCAAGATTTTGTATCGACTCCGTCCACGCCGGTTCGAAAATTGGCTGAGTTTTTGATATTTTTAAATTATTGTCGTGGAAAATCACTTGTTTTGTATTTTATATTTGTATTATGATTTCAAAGTTTTCTTAAAAATAAATATAGTAAATAGTATATTTTTAATGTAGTGAATAATTTAATTCTGAATCTTGAAATCTGTGAATCCTAAAAAGCCTATATCTTGGGATCTGAAGTAATTAGTTCAGATCATTGGATTGTTTTTGAGGAAAAAAAAACATTAACTGAATATTCAACAATTCTCCTTGAATAATAAAGGATTATTAACGACATTGTTTCAAATAAGGTAAGTTCTGATTTTGTTCTCCTAGGAAATACATTTATTTGAGAGAGTTAGGTACTTATAATCGCTAGATCCCTACAAATAATCCTGACTATAGGCATTAAATTGAAGTAGTCAGGACCTAACAGACGAATCTTGTAATTGAGATTAGTAGAAATCCACTCCGTAAAAAGAATACTATCAACTAACACCAATGAGTCCCACTGTGAACAATAAACTTTAACGAAAGGGTCTAAGGGTGAAATATCCTGCCAGTCTGGTTTTGTGTTAAATTCGACTGAAAGAAATACCTTCATCAGCCGTACTTAGAAATACCTTCAGTATCATAAAATTTACCTTCTATTTTCGAACAATATTTACATGAAGAATCTTCACAAGGACGGCGTGAAAGAGAATCAGCAATCCTATGTAAACTACCTTTACGATGAACAATCTTATAATCGAGCTAATGGCCCGTCTAATTCCTTAAAAGATAATAACCAAGTTAAAGAAGAATGATCTGTCCGAATAAGAAATGGTTTACCAATAAGATAGCGATGAAAATTTCTTAACGAGTCTATTATAGCAAGAAGTTCACACAATAATTTCTTTCTGACTTAGAGAGGACTCTACTATAATAGCCTATCCCTCGTTCTTTACCATCCTGTATCTGTGAAAGGACTGAACCGATTCAATGGTCAGATGCGTCAGTATCTAAAATGAATTCAGACTCAATATATGGAAAAGCTAAAATAGGAGGAGAAATGAGTTTTTTTTTTAATTTAGAAAAAGTATTTTGACATTCTTCTGACCAAACGAATTTATCCGACTCCTCCTTGAATTATAGCTATATCTGCAAAACCTTTAACTAAAGTTCTATAATAGCCACAAAAGCTCACAAAATTAAGATCTTTCTTCTTTTGAGGAATAAGCCAGTGTTTAACACAGTCGATTCTTCGGACACAGTCGGTTCTTAGGATCAGCAGTTTTCCCCTTCTTAGAGACAATATAACCTAAATATTCAACCTGTCTCCTAAAGAAAACACATTTCTTCTTGTTAAGACATAAACCTGCTTGTTAAAAACGAATGAAAACCTTTCTTAAATTAGAAATCATGTCATCAAAAGTCTTACCTAAAACCATAACATCATCTAAATAGACTAGACATAAATCTGAAAGGTAAAGTAATTTTTCTATTAAACGTTGGAAAGTGGCAGGAGCATTGCATAAACCAAAAGGCATGGCCTTAAACTGCCATAAACCTCTTCCAATAGAAAATGCTGTATATTTCCTATGCTCTTTTCGAATTTTTACCTGCCAATAACCACTTTTTAAATCTAAAGTACTAAACCATGAAAATCCTGCTAATTTATTCGAAGTGTCATCAATTCTAGGTAACGGGTAAGAATCTTTAATCGTGATTGCGTTTAACTTTTGAAAATTGATGCAAAAATGTGTAGTTCCATCCTTCTTCTTTTTCGGAACACCAGGGAAACAATAAGAACTATCTGATTCTTCGATAACACCCTGAGAAGGCATTTCTGAAATACATTCTTCTAGTTCTTGTTCCTGATGAATAGGTGGTATACGAATAGTTGCTTTAATTGGATGATTATGAAGCAATTGAATTTTATGTTCGACGATAGTACAACGTCCAGAAACATTATGATCTTGAAAGAGTTCTTAAAAATTAAGCAATAAACCCGAAAACTTCTCTCGTTGAATTTGATCTAATTTGCCAATATTCTTTACGAAAATATCTTGAATAACTGCTGGTAAATCCTGAAACGAACCATCTATCCTAGCTATCTAAATCTTATTTAAGTGATTGGTTGAGTTAACGAGTACAGTTGGAGTATGAATTAAGTTAGTGATTGAATCTGTTAAACCAGTTAAATGAAGAAAATCACCTCCAAGTATACAATCGTCAACCATATCCATTACATAAACATTTAAAGTAGCTGATTAAAATCGTAATTCAATAATCGCAGAAAATAAAAATTGAACCGGAACCGTTTCACCTGTAAGATAACGAAGCAGCTTTGAATTGATGGGAATTCTTCTGTCACTAGAATTCACAAATTTTGAATTTAGAACTGTAACATCGGAGCCAGAATCTAATTTAAAGTACAAGATTTATTATTAACGAAATTTCAACAGAAAGTTCATCATAATCTAGTTTCCCTGTTTATTTGTGGAACAAGACGTTCTTAGATGACCTTTTGTTCCACATTGCCAACACTAAACATTTTTCAAATAATATGTAGATAAGCGAGGTTTGGATTGGGTATTCGAAGAATTAGCCTCGATTTCCCGAGTACAATTATTCTTTGGACGATATGATTTCTTGTTAAAATCATAAATAGCTTTCATTTCCATGGCACAAGTAAGAGCTATTTTCAAAGATTTTATTCTTTCTAATTGGAGCTTTGTCGGATTGAAGAATTGTAAATTCCCGTAATAAATTGAGAACAAGCAAATTTATATTGAATTTTAAGAGAACCTTCAGGAAAAACTAAAGCTGCATATCTTTCTAAATCAGACGCAAGTGTTTGGAAATCTTCACCGAACTGCTGACGACGAGTTTGGAATTGCGAATAGTATGTTGCTTCCATGTGTTTATCTCCAAATCTTAATTCTATCCTAGAGAACAGATTCTCAAAATTAGAAGAAGAAATATCAGATTCAACTAAAATGGACTTTGCCTTTCCTTTCAAACTAGAAATAAGAGCAACCATCTTAGTTTCTGGAGACCAATTGTGAATTCTAGCCATAACCTGAAATTTTATTAAATATTCTCGAAGAGGTGACGAACCATCGTAATCATCTAGTTTATGACTATAACCTAGATTGCTACTGGAATGACTAAGTGTGTTTGTGTTTGTGTGTGATGAACTAAGCTCTCGTAAACGTCGTCGTAGAGTTTTGTTGTCTTCCAACAAAGTCCAACTGGTAAGTTGTAAACATGAATTATTAGCAACTGCTCGTGATGCGTCATCTCCAGAAGGAAAGAGTTTGTGGCGAGTGGACGTAGCTTTGAGGCGGTCAAGTTCAGCTAACGCCTCCCTGTGGAGAGAGTTGAGCCTAGCAATCTCTGTGGATGATTCTTGGAAAAGGGAATTGTACTTAAATTCTGCATTCTTGGCTTCTTCTTCACGTAGACGACGTTCTTGAAGAAGCTCGGATTCACGAATACAGAGTTCCTTGGAGATGCTGGTAACCTCTAATGTACAGGCCTTCAGCGTAGATTCTGCGAGTTGGAGTTGACTCTTCAGATGTGTAATTTCCTCAGCAAGAATCGGTTGAGAAAGTTGCTCCACTGTTAGTGGTGGTGGGATAGTCATCGGTACGACGGAGTCATATGTCTCAGTGAGTGGGGAGAGTGGGGATGCAGGCGGCGTTCTCGTTAAGGTCATGGTCCCCGGTCGTAACTTCAAATACTTGCACTTTCACTCACGGACGAGCCCCCAAAATGTTACAATCAGACCGGGGAAATAAGTAATGAACACGCTTATTTATAGAAAGGGTAATTAGGAAGGGACTTTATTCTTAGCGTAAAACACAACAGCTGTCAATGCCATACTGAACTAGATAAACAGTAACAACCGCTGCTGCGGGTTGCTATGCGCAATTCAGGATGTTGGAATCGCGCCGGTCATACCAATATATTCTTGGTAAGTAGCAAAAATAATTGGAAAGATTTTAATATTTTTATTATAAATTGGTATTAACAACTTTTATTTTATTTTCATTATCAAGATACCATTACAGACTAATATTCAGCACCCGGGTCACTTAATATACTTCAGCGTATATGTGTTAAAGTACAAAAATATTAAAATATGCTAGGTAATACCCGCAAGTAATACTTAGTTTGTTTTTGCGATTTAGATATGTATACTTTAATTGCTTTACTTTAATTGGATGTTCGAATCGCGCCGGTCATAACAATATATATCTATATCCCTATATTATAAGTTGTTTTCATTTACGTATGGCCCCGCATAGTCCCGCATGGATATATATTATAACGGTCTGCAACCGTTATGCCAGGTATGTCCTCCAGCTCAAAGCACATGTATTAACATTTACAAGCATGTTACAGAAGCGGCAACGAGCAGTCCAGAGGACCGCCGAATATGTGAGTAAGTGGGGGGAGAAAGAGCACTACTTGCACGCAACCGCGAAACGCGCGCTCGCGTTAGATTGAATACCGGCATTGAGACGAATGTATTGCCCTGAAAACGCCCTCGTATGATATTCGCTGTGCCCGGAACCGCGCGATCGCATCCGCTGTTATTGTCACCAGGGCCCGAGCACCGACGACGAGGTACCAGCTTTCCCTCGGTACTGACGTTGCTACTTCGCCTTCGCGGACGCCTTGGCACTATCATGACCGCTACCAACGCGCCCCGCCGAAGCTTCTCGCCGTCGCAGGGCTAAGCCGCTGCTCCCGCTGCCTTGACCAACAACATCACCTGCGTCGTCGCTAAGGTCCGCCATTCGACCTGTAAGAGCCAGTTCGTGCTCTCTCTCTCTCTCTCTTTCTCTCTCTCTCTCTCTCTCTCTCTCTCTCTCTCTCTCTCTCTCTCTCTCTCTCACCAGCCGTTGTTTGGGCTTCCCACGCTCACTACCTTCTGTCTGAGCCCGTGAGCACGCTAGTATATTTCCTTCATTGAATATACGTTGCTACCATTTGCTTTTACTCGGAGTGTTGTTACTTTTTCTCCTCACGCCTACGGCTACCCTCTAGCTTCGGACCTCACACCGCTATCGCGAGCTAGTTCTCCGGGTGGAAACCGGGACACTGGTCCTCGATTGTAACGAAAATAGCCACCCCGTTATAATATATTGTGACGGACTACCGTCAGCCCATGCTCACCTGGACACCACCGGAGCCACTCCGAGAAAAGGGGATAAAAATTTATACCCGGTGGTGTTCACAGGTATGAGCAGTACCGCCAGGCAGACAGTGAGAGCAAGAAAGAAAAAAAGAATGAGAACCACGGGCAGCGCCGCGCGAGCCAGCGAGAGCGAGCGAGAGGTAGAACACGAGCAGCGCCACACAGGAGCGAGCGAGAGAGAGAGAGAGAGATAGATAGAGAGACAAAGAATAATAAGAAAGATAAAGCGAGCGTCGAGTGAATGAGTGGAGGCAAGCGACGTGCCTCGAGTGTTATTGGCAGTAGGTGGAGGGCTGTGGCTCCGTCCACAGTAGACATGCATGAGAGAAGAAAAAATTAGAGAAAATGTAAAGGAAAATGTACAAGCACAGCTAGACGTAGGAAAATACGCGATTAACAGCCAGACCGAGTAGATTAGTAAATTTGAATCTCGCGCGCAGGCGAACTAATTGTTAAGAGGGCGCTAAGAAGATTGATGACCTATATTGTCGTAATGCGCGTCATCACGTGATTGGAACAAATGAGCAACCTACAAAAAATGTAATGCATGCGAGCGAGACAGAGAGAGACGCCGCGACAGCGAGAAGCTGCGAGTAACAGAGTCAGTGTGCAGTCAGCATCGAAGCGAAAAGGAGTATCTAGAGACAAGTGAAAGAGTGAGCATTGAAGCATCCACACACACAATATAGGTGTGTATATATATATATATATATATATGTGTGTATATAGTATCGGCACGATTGCTGTTCTCAAGGCAACCGGGTCGTGTACAACCGTGGAAAGAATCCACGTTTATTAATAAGTGTCTCGTTGTCGTCGGGCGTGCGAAGCACGGCTCGGCCGACTCGTGTGGCTCGTACGGATGTACGAGGTCACGAAGGCGGCAGGGGACGAGGTATCGAAATAATGCGAATCCGTGAATTAAAGAGAACTAAAGAGAATATATATTATAATGAAAGATATGTACAGGGCTCGTACGAACGAGCGTGTGTGCTCCACCGCACACTGCGAGAGAGAGAGAGAGAGATGGGGCTCGATCGCCCGAATACCGAGAGTGAGGGAGAGTTAGCACTTACAGTCGCACGTCGGTGCCGGGAGGTCGCAATCTGCTCTGGCTCAAGAAAAAGCACGGGCGCGGGGGTCGCATGTAAGTACGGATCGAGCGCTACCGCAATACTGAACGCTAATACGCGCGCGATACGGAAAGATGCTCCGGCCCTTGACCCAGCGTTGTCATATTTTGGCAGCGCGTGTGAAATGGGCCGGCAACGTCGCCTACTAATCAACGCGCGATCTCTCTCTTAATATTGGCCTACTAAGGCGCTCTCTCGCTCTCTCTGTCTCTCTCCTGCGCTAGTGTCCGCTGGTGGTCGCTAGAACAATAAATGTATTAGTACAAGTAATACGGCATACGCCCGGAGAGGCGATAACGTGCGTATTATATAATGCGACCGTTATAATATAAATAGATAGATAGATAGATATGTTAGCGGACAATTTGATGCATATCGTGTGTAAAATATCATTTTTCTCGGCATCCAAATGTCCACGAAAAAAAATAACCCTAACCCCTATATTGGGCCGCATTCAAATGTCCGTCTTAACATATGTATACCTATATTATGTAGTTGTTTTGAGTTGCGCTGGAATTTATCCCTCCCTCACCCCTTCATTTATTATTATTCATTATGAAGAGGGTATTTATGTATAATTATATTTATTTATTATTTATTATGGTTTCTATTCTGCTTGTTGATACCCTTGATCATGTATTATAAGTAATTACAAATATAATTTTGTTGTCTTTTAAATAAAGGAGATGATAGGTGGAGGCTCAAAGCCGTATGTGAAGATAATAGATAGAGGGCTACATAGAGGTTACAACATAAGAAAGAAATAGTTGAAAGTGAAGAGTTTTTACTGAAGGGATGAAGGGTGGATTGGAGGGTGAAACCGATAAATGGAGACTGGAGGCCATAGGGAGATTGGAGGATACAATTAAAAGCAATTTGTGAAAGCTGCACATTATTGGAAGCGCGTGGCTCGGGGCGAAACGCATTTGTAAATTTCTTTAACATTTTTTTCAATGTAATATAAAATTTTTTTTCTCTTGGCTCGAAGAGACCAATAAACTCTGTATTTTTTTTAAATTATACATCAAGGGATAGATTCATTGAATTAAATTATTGGAAGCGATAGGTAGAGGCTCCGGATCATGGGTGGCGGTGATAGGTTGAGGTTGTACGTGGAGGTTGAAGGTCATAGGTTGTAACACTCGATTGTTCCTATTAAACCAAGGGGTTACGTATGGGTCCTGCTCCCGTAAAATCTCTCCTTGATTCCCGGTAGGCGCCAGCCGTTCCCTGTGGAACGGCGGAGTCTCGCGACTCTTCTATCGAGGCTTTGCCGGCTAGCTCAGTCCCGCTTCACGGTAAGGAGAGAGGGCGGTTCGGACGTAAACATCTCGGGAACGTCTTATTCTCAGTGCACTCCTTTTTATTAATAATCAATATAAATTTGCTTTAACAAAAGGTAACGGCTAGCTATCCATTTACAATTAACAATAATAAACTTGACGCGTAACTCTACGAATTCTCCGCTTTACCGACTTAATGTTGCACATTATTAAAGTCGCAACTTAACCTAGGACGCAAAAATAGCCTCTCAAGGAGACATTTCGACTCTCGCGCGTCTCATGGTCTCGCTCACACGATGCCCGCTTGGCCACACATGCACTCTATGTCCGCCGACTCTTCTTGCACTCGTTAACCTATGAACGCGATCGCCCACACTTAGTTCGGTCGCGTCCGTGTAATCTACTTTTGGCCGAGGGCGTGTGTGCGTGACCACGACTTACGACACCCCTTAACCTATACCGCGACGTCGAGCGAGGCCCCCTTGTCCTCGTCGACGTAAGATCACACACGCTACCGATTCACCCTAACCGCAAAAATAACGCATTCGCACGATACACACTCGAAACCCGATTAAACACGAAACCTTAACTAAGAGGAGACATCCCGCAACAAAGGCATCAAGACAATCGAGATATCCGCACTCACCGGAGATTACACGCCCGCGAGACAACGGACTCCGTGTCCACGAAACCGTACGCATACCCACGAGGGAGACTCAGCTTAACACAAGAATGACACACTGACCTTTACGCTTCATCGAGTCGCTTCATTGGTCCTCGACCTCCAACGTCGCCAAGTTGCCTCCCTCGGGAAAGAGCTGTCGCGACATCCGAGCTGGAGCGGCCGGAGCAGGAGAGTGTTGGTTCGCGCTAGCGTAGCTAGCCTCGCGCTCTTGCTCTCCCCAGCCGTCGGGTGGCGCGCTCTTCTATTGGTTGATTCTCTCGGGCCGCTGGCCCGAGCCCTCGCGTCGCAACAGGTTCGCTCGCTCTACGCGCCGTCGATCGCGACGCATGCGCGCTCGACGTTTCTGCTACAGTAGATGTTGGAGACGGTAACCGCGGAATTCGAACGCTCGCAACATGCAGACAGCCAGACATACATACAGACAATTCGCGCCATGCCTAAGCTATGCGCGAATTACGAAGTACAATGTAACTCTCAGCGACTCCTTCTGTCTTGGCCTAGATTCGGGAGTGCCTGTTACAAAGGGCGCAAAGGCTGCCTTTTATTACTTCCAACGTTCTCGCGGTGAAGCAACCATCACGCTGGCCGTGCTGCAGAAGGCTCTCACGTAGGAAGAACCCGCCCGCCTCATCTGCGTCCAACGACTTACGACGAGCCGGAATTGAACGCCCTGTATGGACCTGTCGCTGCTTCTGTCACGCCGGAGCTCGCCTTCTTCCCTTCTCGCCCTTGAACGGAGAGTGAAGAATCACTCCGTAATTTCCTCCTTCCTCGACCAGCTCTCCTCTTCTCGCGTCGTCACTCGAAAAGAGACGTTACGCCATTAATACATGCACTCGATCCTCACTCATACGACCTTGAGACGCTCTACCCCGACCGCTCGGTAACCGATGTGACGTGGCGAAATTTTGCCACGTTACAAGGTATAGGGTAAAGGACACGAATGGATGCAATAGGTGCCTTAATAATGTCAAAGTGAAAGTTCCCTCCGGACTACGACTACCAGAGAATTCATGAAGATACCTTTTCTCAGTAAAAAAGGGTCTGTCAAACCACCAAAATGGGCCGGAGCTACTTTGATGAGCTAAAATATTACTTGTTAAAACAAAAAAATGGGATTTTCTATTTGAAAAAAATATATTTAAATAGTACAAAATTCTAAGATCTAAAGTATTCCTGAGATTTTTCTTAATTTGGCTTCGTTTCCAAGCTGAAAATCAATGAAAGTGTCGAATTTACTGTTAAGATTTACTATTACAATTCTCCTAGTTTTTAATCTCACAAGTTTTTGCTCTTCATATATCTCACAGCGTCTGACAAAATCATGGACATTTTCCTTCGTCTCTTGCCAGTAATACCTCTCTCATATCAGTCTTACCCATAGACAAAACAGTCGGTCTATATTCAGGTTGTAGAATTACAGCCATACAGTAATAAAAATTTTTATGTTGCTAAGAATTGATTTTATATTTTTAAGTAAAGCTCCACTAGGCAAGTTGTCGGTTAATTGATCCATTCTAGCTGTTCTAAAAGATTTGAACTTTTACTTCTTAATGAGATTTTTCAAATTCAATCAACTTGTATGTAATATTGAAAGTCCTTCGACCTTAGAATTTTTCGCAACTACCACACTGAAAATAAACCTCTTTCTATTAATTGTAATAATTTTGATTGATGTCCCGCTAGATCTCAAGAAATTATTAGTACCTGATCTAATGTAGTTGCTTCTAATGCTCGATGTTGGTAGAATGAAAAATTAAAAATCTATTCATCTCTTCGAGCCAATCATTTTTTTATTTTGCCAACGTTTTGAGCCGAGTAAGACTCCTCTTCGGGGCAATAAAATAAAAATTGATACAGACTGATGAATGGCAGTCTATATAAGCGACACTCTCTGGTGTCGCATCACTATCTGGCGACACCTGGGGTTTTTTTTAAGAATTTGTACGGTGAAGGTTCGAGTCAATGTTAGCCGTAAACTGTTATGATCCAGATTGGTTTTTCGTCAGTACGTTGTGTTAAATAAGCATCAATTTTTATTTTATTGACGCGAAGAGGAGTCTTACTGGGCTCGTAACGTTGGCAAAGTAAAAAAATTATTGGGTCGAAGAGATGAATAGATTTTCAATTTTTCAATTATTAGTACCTGAAACCTGGAAATTAAAATGGACTAAATCATTTTTCAAATAAATCGCACCTTTCTTTAGTAGTAAGGATTTCAATCACTATTTTGGAATTGTAAGAATAATCAAAGTCTATACTAGGTACCGTTGTTGGTAGTATTTTAAGTAACAGATTGTCTTGACGGACATGATTGGAATTTGGCATGACTTCTTTGATAACCACTCAAGGCTTAGTAGCCACAGGCACTAATAAGCTCTTGTCAGCAATCGCAGTAACAATAGTCATTGTTACTGGATGAACCTCATGTTCGGACTTTTCCTGACTGTCCAATTATTGTATAGGTGATAAATTACGACGGTTTTTTCATCCTCAAAATCATTCTCCACTTGCCATACTCATGAACTAGCTCTTGACGTTTTGATAGCAGACTTGGACCTTATTGTATGCGTATTCCTTTCTGCATAATCCAATGCCCACTCTCTCTCACAGTTTTATTTATATTCAAATTTCTAATTCATTTCTGTTCCTCAGTATAAACAATATCTCTGCCTTCATCTAACCGCAATGATACTTTTATTCAAAACTTCAGCTACAATCCTGGACATATCTTCTAGACTTGATTCTTCATCAATTCTACCAACAGTCGATCTTTGCATGGTAGACTATAAACGTCCATTAATTAATTCTTGGTTATTACTTGAGTATCAGTTCTTAGCTGGTTTTTCAAGATACTCTTTGTAGGTGTTTTTTCCCTTTTCTTACTAAACTTTTTAATTTATGCAGACTCGAAATTCATAACCTCCTCCGCTTCCTTCTCTTCTAGACTTTTGTCCTCTACAATTTTTTGATTGTCTGATTCCTACGAGTCTGGCAAAATTTTATTCCTTACTATGCTAGGTAGTATGGGACGATTCAAAGACGGTACTGGGGCATCTTCCATGGTGTTTTCATATCTATCCTCATTCACAAAACTATTGGTAGAATACTTACTTTCAGACATGTAGATATAGGACCGAAAAATACCAATGCCTTTAGAGCATCCAGTCTTTGCTGTCTTAATCTTTGACTAATAGTACTTCCGTCTGAATCCGCATGTCCTCCTTGCACTTCTCGGTATCGTTGGCAGACCAAGTTCTTACGGACATCCGTGCAAGGTTCGGCCTGGCACATGAAATCTTGGTCGATTAAGGTACAATTGGAAGTAGTTGCACCTCTCCCATTCCGTCCTTGCTACTTGGGTAGGTGTATTAGTAGCCGCTAAGTCTAAGTATCTAAGTATGTTATAGCCACTAAGTATCTTTAATAGTGATACGTGTTAATGACTAATGGTCGCCATAAATATTGCTGCCATTGCAGAAAAGTTTTCAATAAATCGTCTGTAATAACGTACTAATACAAGAAACTGTTTAACATTTGTCTGTGTCTCCGGAAGTGGAAATTTGTGCATAGCTTCTAGCATTTCAGAATCAGATATTACTTTCAATACTTGACCTCAAATACTAAAAATTGAGATTATCAATTTGAAGCTTTTTACCAGTCTCTCATAGATTACATATATTCCTCTCATGTACTTCCAGATTATTAGAATAAATGAATACATCATCTAAAAATTCATACAATTCTGGACTTTGCAAATCATATAGTATCTTATCCATTAGGACGTATTGGAAAGGCTAAAGGGCATACACTCATACACAAAATACCCATACTTGGTATTAAAAGCAATCTTTTTTATATCCTCCGGATCAATTTCTATCTGATGGAAATCTATTGCAAGATCGAAAACTGAATCCTAAGATCTATGTTATATTAGGCAAAGGATAGGGGGCCTGAATTGTCTGAGCATTCAGCTTTCTGTAGTCAATAGTTTCTGCAGTCAACGAATTGATACTTATCTTGTCATCCCGACTTGATTTCTATGGAACTAACATAGCCGGACTACAGTAGAGACTCTAGGAAGATCTTATTACTCTTGCTTCAATGAACTTAATAGTCCGGGAGTCCTAGGATTTTACCAAAAAGTTCGCGCAAGAGTTTATTTTATCGCTGACATATGTTGGTAGCCACTTATTGAAAATAGCCCTAAAGTCTCGACTTCGGACCCGATCGGGAACATTGTTATTATTGCAAAATAAGTTACCAAAATGCATTTTTTTCAGTTTTTCTAGATTAACTTTTTTGTTACTCAATTTACGCAAAAAGGTAGCGTCAAAAGGTGATCAGCATTGAACTTTCTATAACATATATATATATTCCTAAATATAAAATTAATATTTTTTCCGGCTAAATTGTTGAATAAAAAAATTTTTTTTCAATTTCCACATGGCCGTGGTTTCTATAAATTATGATCTTTATTTATCGGATTAGCCCTC
This sequence comes from Philotrypesis tridentata, assembly GCA_018906965.1. Classification (NCBI taxonomy): domain Eukaryota; kingdom Metazoa; phylum Arthropoda; class Insecta; order Hymenoptera; family Pteromalidae; genus Philotrypesis; species Philotrypesis tridentata. Next base: position 121,585 of record JACCIB010000472.1, read on the forward strand.
AAAGATCACATTTAGTACAGACTACGTAAAATTTGAAGATAGATCTCGACATCTTAAAATGGCGTCTTGTTGCAAAATTATTTAGCCAAAAAGTTCAAATTGATGTCGAATTCGATCCAGGAACGATAATTGAATTCAACTGTGTTTAATCGACAGCTTATGACGTAATTAAGAAACGGTAAAAATGCATTTTCTTAATATTAATATTTAGCAACAGTTTTAATAAAAAATTTTTTGTATTTTGGCCAAAATGCACTGCTAGAATCATAAAAATATTTAAATATGCGTAAAAAGGTTGTGTAATCTGCGGTGTTTGCATTGTATCTATGTTAACTTAATTAGTATGACGATAAAGCTGAGAAGAAAATACGTTAAATAAAAACAAAATTTATTGCAATAGCAGCTTTGGTTACCGAGATAATTAAATTAAAACTAAGGTGTATGAATTTTGTTCGCCGCCGCGCGGCTTTCCCCGTCGTTTTAGACAACTAAAGCATGTAAAGCTATTGGGTAAAATGTAATCATTTAGAGTATGATTTCAGCAAGCGCTGTGCCAAATTTCAACTGGAAATATCAAGTAGTTTCGGCGTAATCGTCGGTTGAACAGATTTTTGTATCTCAGCTTCTATTGGTCCGATCCGTAACAAAATTGATATGAAAATTGGCTCAAAAATTGGCCAAAATAAAAAAATTTTAATGTGGCTAAATATTAATATTAAGAAAATTCATTTTTACCGTTTCTTAATTACGTCATAAGTTGTCAATTAAACGCAGTTGGATTCAATTATCGTTCCTGGATCGAATTCGACATCAATTTGAACTTTTCGGCTAAATAATTTTGCAATAAGACGCCATTTTAAGATGTCGGGATCGGTCTTCAAATTTTACGTTGTCTGTACTAAAAGTCATGTTTGAGGGCTAATCCGATAAATAAAGATCAGATTTTATAAAAACCATGAAAATGTGAAAATTGAAAAAAAAATTTTTATTTAACAATTTAGCCGGGAAAAACATTAATTTTGTATTTAGGAATATATATATATATATTGTCACGGACTTAAGCCGTGGCAGCTCAGGTGTCTCCGCCGACGATGCGCAAAAGCGTCGTCAGCAACAGTCATCACCGCCGACTGTTGCCAGGCGCAAAAGGTGCAAAACATGCACTTTTGGGCCTGGTACCGCTCGCCTACGACCGGCCGTGTCGCAGAGCGAGCGGGCAGAAATCCGTCGGCTCTCGAGTGGCTCGGAGCTACTCCTTTCACCAATAAACTAATAATCACAAGTATCCGCTATACGGAGTTACTACTCTGCCAAAAGGCAAAGAACCCCGTTTATATCCGTAACATACTTGGCATCCCTTGAAACTTCGGATCGAGAGTAGGATTCCGCCAGCAAGAAGTTTCCTCCAACACTTGGGAAAATTCAGCTTAGCAGCAGACAACGACTTACTCGTATGGGACAGCGAGGCGTTGCTCCTACAACACTAATCCAGCCATTCGAACCTCGACCTTAACTGAAGGATAAAAGAGACCGACGAGGCTTGAGAGAAAACTCAAGCTCAACAAAAAAATCGTGAACTCTGCCTAGCGCAGAGCAACAACGCAAAAGTTAATACTCTTTGCGCTACAAGCCGACCTTCGGCCCTCAAAGTCGAATCTGGACCACCTAAGCCTACCTGGGCCAACGACCAACCAGCCCAGCAGCCATCGACGCAGCATCACGGGCGCAGCTCAGCAGCCATCGTTTCAGTACAGCGTGATACGCAGCTCAACTCATCTTTCCAGGACCGCCGAGCTCACCATGCACCCAGCAACATTAGCAGTCGTCGTACTGTAAGTCTTTTCGATTTTTACCGGCGTGGCATATTTTTTAAAAAAAAATATTATAAATTTGCGCGAGTGCCTGTGAGTGCCCCAGTGAAAAACAGTATTAATTCACACTGTCTCGATATAACGTCGTGCAACGAGACACCCGCGATAGACTTATCCCTCGCGCAACAATGTTCACGGCCGCGAAAGGACTAATGTCGCGCAGGTCTAGCAGGACCTCGCTAAGATCGGGCGAAAGCGATCCGGAAGGCGACGCGCGCAGAGACAAGTATGTGCGGAAAATGTTTCGCTTAGATCGAAAATTGTCACCTCTAACGCGTCGCGCTTATTATAAGAGTATGGAGAAGCTGCGATCGAGTGAATCGGAGACCGAAAAGGCACCGCCGGGGCCAGCAAAAGTCAAAGGTCGCGCCCTCCCAGGAAAGAAAATCGGGCAAAATAAATACGAGTGGCCGACAGAGATCGAGCAGTTCGTTGAGCCGAATCACAAAAGGGACGAAAATGCTTAACTAGCAAAACCATCGCCACCCGACCCACTTGACGAACTCGAACAGAAAATAATCGAACTAGATCTCAACAGTAAAAAATCTGACGAAACGCAAAACAAGAAACCAAGCGATCCCTTAACAATACTGGAGAGGTTGCGCTTGGCGAACAAGGGCTTTGACGGACTAAATAACTGTTTAGAGATTATCGATATAGCTTCGGGAGTAAACAAAACGGGCAAGCTCGACGAAGCCGCGAGCGGCCCGCCGGAGCAAGCCGAAGTCAAGAGTGTGAAATCGGATGACAGCAAAAGGATTGCAAGCAAAGAATTACTCGCGAAAATGACGATTGCCGAATTGCTTCAGCTAGCAATGTCAGGCGCCGTATCGGAGCATTTACTACGCAATCGCCTGGATTTACCCACCAGATCCGTCCCTAGGACGGAGGTTGAGAGCGTGCATGATTCCGATGGCACGCAGGGGACGGAGCGGTACAGTATCCCTCCGGCCCAGGATGTCGCGAGCAGCCGACCGTCGAGTGCGCTATCGCGAACGAGCGCGCGAGCGAAAAATACGAGCCGCGCGGAACAGGATACGGAGCACAGGTCGCGGAAATCGGTGCGTACGCACCAGCGCGATTCCAGACAGGTCAGCTGGGACAGGGACGTAGATAGCGCGTGATCGGAGTACGAACCCCGATACAGTAGCACCCCGCATACAAAATCGTTGCACAGGAGGGCGTACGAAAGCGATGCACCCTGATGGTACCAACAGCAACGAAGCATGGGTAGCGACCAACGCGAAGCCAGAAGCATCCCAGAGCGGTGGTCATCACACGTCCGCGAACTTCCATCGGACAAGCGATCCCCGCGCAGTACCGCGCATCGTTCGACGGGCCAGATCATGAGAGGAGAGCGAAGCCTCCGAATGTCGGGGATGTCTGCGCGAGGCATCGTCAGTCGCGGAATCAATTCGAGCCGCGGCAGGCGGGGCCCCCCGGGTGATAGCTCCGACGGAGACAGCGATTCCTCTCGCGAACTACCTCCATACAGAAGCCGTAATTCCGGCGGCAGTCGGGATCACGGCAGAGGTGGACGGCGGACATCGGACGATGACTCGGACGACGACCGACGTAGGCGCGGCGGTTCGAGTAGAGGCGATCGTAACACGAGGCGCGAAAACTCCTACCGCTACCCGCGGAGACGCCACTCGGATGACGGATGGCCGTCGGACGACGATCCTGCGGACGACCGGAGCGATCCAAGCGACGACGGTTACAACGACTACAACCGTAGACGTAGACGGCGTAATAACAGCAACACCGGGTGCAGACTGGCGTTCCACCAGGCGGTGAATTTTATTCCCGCGTTCGACGGTAGCCCCGACGATCTTAAATACTTCTGCAGCTCTGTGCGTAGAGTACTCCTGTCGTATGATGAAAGCTACGAAAGATTTATATTAATGCACATTGCAAATAAATTAAAAGGCAAAGCTGCAGAAGGATATCGGGCGCGCACAACCAGCTACCCGTCGGTCGAGCACTTGCTGCGCGATTTGACTTTGCAATACGGTAACATCGGCATATCCGACGAGGTAATGTCGCAAAAGAAGGTGCTAACGCAGGAGGCAGGCGAAACATCCGGTCACTTCGGGTTACGCATGCAAAAACTGCACAACCGGTTGTTGACGATAATCGAGTCAGCATCCGGCCTGTCGGGCTTCGACAGGAGAGCGCGTACTCGCGACGCGAACGAAAATGTACTCCAGCACTTCATGTTTGGCCTGGCTCCTCCGCTTAATTACCAGGTGCGTGGCATCAACCCACAGTCCCTTAACGAGACGATAAAAGCGGCCCTCGAGCTCGAGGGGATGCAAAGCGCAAGCCGTACAGCGAAGGCGTCCGGAGCGAACGGGACCCCTGCGACGGGCCAGGTCCTTGTGATGAGAGCGGTAGCAACGAACAGTGCTCCGCAGAGTAAACAAAAAAGGGACACCGCCGCAAAACCTGGGAATGTTCCGGACAATAATAGTCAAGCGGCTGACGGCCAACCCGCGTTTTGCGTGTACTGCGATGTCGGAGGGCACGCAACCGAAAGGTGCCGAACCCTTATATCGCACGTAACACGGAAAATGATAATAAACCCGTTTAAAGAAATTAACAAACAACAGCGAGAAAACGCTAACAATGGTAACGGGAATACTAACAACAATAATAATTATAACAATAAAAATAAATACAGAGGTAAGAATAACAAAAACAATAACAAAAATAATAACAACGGAAATTCGGGCGGCAATAATAACAAATATGCTAACAACAATAATAATAATAGCAACAACAACACTAACAACGAAACTGCCGCACCGAAATCAGACGAAAACAACAAGTCCGAGAATTTAAACTAGACGAACGCTCGCCACAATCCCCGAGCGACGGGCGTCTAGATAACAAAACAATAACAAAACAAACAGTCAAACGCTAACATCAAATTCCTGAAAACAGGGAGACAGCCGCCATTCTAAAAATGGAAAGTGGCCACCCCGTAAACGGAGAAGGCATATTTTACGTATATTCGGGTGCGGATGTCTCAATTGTCAAATTCGGGCATCTAGGAGAAAATTTCGCGTTTGATAAGAATAACATAATGAGAATCTCTGGCGTTACGGCGGGCATTGAGCACTTCCTCGGTGAAGCAAAAATAGAACTCGAGGGACTACAGTGCGTATTGCAAGTCGTGGCAGACGATTTTCCGATAGAAAATTCGGGAATCATTGGGTGGGATATAATAGAGAATAATGGCGGATGCTTAGATACGGCGAATACAGGCTTGATTCTCAACAATAAGGAGTTCGCGTTCTTAAATGACGAGAGAATTTCCGTCCCGCCTAAAGTAAAAATGATAATAAGCGCCCGCGTACGTGACAACGGCGTGAAAACAGGCTGGGTCCCTCTGCAGGACCTGCACCCGAGCCTACTTTTCGGAAATTTCGTCGCGGAGAGCTCGAAAAATAATCGAATCTACGCGGAATGCATTAATACTAGCGATGAGGAGGTAAAAATAACAAGCCCCCTCGTTGAATTGCACAAATGTGAAACAATTCATAATACTTTCAGCCAAACCGACGGGGACGGCTCGGCCGAAAAAATAACAGAATCTTCGGCACGCTTGCGCCGCATGTATAATGCGAACGAATATGCCGAAAAACATCGAGAAGTAATAGCTCTCAATGAACGCTTACAAGCGAATAGCACAGAGAGACGCGAGCGCGTAGAAGCAATTCTGAGTCTCGCGGATTTAAGCGCTTGCAACGCGGAGGAGGTAAATCTCATTCGCGAAATAATAGACGAGTACGCGGGCGTGTTCGGTTTAGAAGGCGAACCATTACCGGCAACTCACTTACTTCAGCACAAAATAATATTAAAATCTAACAAGGTGATTAGAAACCACCGGTTCAGATTTCCACCTGCTTTCAAAGACCATATGATCCGCAAGCTCAAAAAGCTACGCGATCAGGGCACTGTCGTGCCGTCGAACTCTAACTATTCATCATCGCTATGGATAGTTCCAAAAAAGCCCGACGCCCAGGGCAATCGTAAATTCCAGTTGGTAACCGATTTTAGGGCATTGAATGAGGAGACGGAGGGTAGCTGCCAGCCGCTTCGGTTTACGAGCGATATACTTGAGCACCTCGTATCTGCTAATTATATAACGGTGATGGACCTTAAACAAGGATACCATCAAATAGAAATGGACCCCGAGTCAACTCATCTAACAGCATTTTACGCGCCGGAGGACAAGCATGGAAATCAATTACTGCAATTCAATCGCATGGCTATGAGCTTAAAAGAGGCCACAATAACATTCACCAGGGCCATGTCGCTAGCAATGGCCGGATTACAGGGTGAGGAAGTCGAGATTTATCTCGACGACCTCATGGTGTTCAGTCAAACACTGGACGAACACATGCTTCGCCTTCGACGCGTATTAAAGAGACTACTCGAGGCAAGTCTAACTGTAGAGCCGAAAAAGTGCCAATTTCTAAAGAAAGAAGCGCAGGTGCTCGGGCATATCGTCGGGGGAGCATTCATGAAAACCGATCCGGCCAAGATAAAGGCTATGGTCGAGTACCCGACCCCAACTAACAGCTCAAAGGTCAAACAGGCCCTTGGATTATTTAGCTATTATCGGCGTTTCGTTAAAGACTTCGCGTAATATTCCTATCCGTTGTATACACTCGCCAGCCCCAAGGCCAAATTCGTGTGGGGGGAAGTTGAGCAAAACGCATTCGACACTCTAAAGCAGCAGATGTACAAAGAGCCGATCTTGCAAGCGCCAAAACTCGACGAGCCCTTCATAATTGCTACAGATGCGAGCGATTACGCGTTGAGCGCAATCCTTAGTCAGGGCACGCTAGGGCAGGACCTACCTTGCGCGTTCGCATCCAGAGTACTAAAGGGCAGCGAACTTAAATACCCAACGTACGACAAGGAGTTGCTCGCGATCGTTTTTGCGAAAGAACAATTCCGGTACTATATATACGGGCGAAAATTCACAATCGTGACCGACCACGAAGCCCTTAAACATTTTCATACAACAAAAAAATCCGACCTAAGGTTCAATCGATTGAAGGCAGCAATGGTCGGATACGATTTTGATATCGTGTACAGACCCGCGGAGAAAAACGCGCACGCGGACGCGATATCTCGCAATCTAGTGATCGAACCGGAAGAAGAAAATCCCGAACTCCCTCGTCTCGAATTGTACGCGCTTGCCGACAAGCAAATCGAGGAAGCGCCGGACGAGGAAGCAAATACCCCGCCCGGAAGAATTTACAGGACGCGCGCGGTGAGACACAAGGGTGAAACGAAAACTAAACGCACGATATCGGACTCGGAGTCTGAGGGCGAGCTGGCCAAAAAGAGACGCGAAAAACTGGCTCTCGTGTATGAAAACGGAGAATTTTTAGCCGTAAGAAACGAGACTCGCGGGTTTTATTTATGCCAAGCTCTCGTCGACATATACTTCGGCGACGCAAAAATACCGATCGTATGGTTGACAGAGTTATCCAACAAAAAGAGGCATTATGCGCCGGATTACCGCGACGAGATAGCATACGGATGCTTTCTAACCAACGTATATCTTAAAAATACGAGCAGAGGAAGGTACGTGCTGGGGCGCAACGAAAACAAGCGCATCCTCACGGTGCGACTCCCTGCGAGCAGAGCAAACCTTGGGCAAAGCGCAAGAGGAAGCAAGCTCGGAGTTGGAATCCGACATAGAAATGGCATCTGTAAAATCAGCAGTTTCCAATAGCTCGTGCACATCGTTAATACCCACAGAGTACCGACCAAATTTGCATCACATCGCGCCGTTGAGTACAAAAACCGCCGCGTCAAAGTCGAACAAAAGCACGATATCTCGGCAGCTATTCGAACCGTCGGAGTCCGAGAGCGATAACGAAAATCCAGAAAAGGTACAGGTATCGGGAGAGGCGAATTCTCAGCTAACGCAGACTCTCGCCCTTCCCGAACAGCCGACCTTAGCGGTATCGAACGCAGCAACGCCAAGATCGATAGAGTCACGCGTCACGCAACAAAGTCTCGAAACGTCCAGGCCAAGCTTCGTGAATAGCTTACTCGAATCAGTACAACCATTCAATAAACAATTAACTATGAATATTCGAGAAAAGCAATTCGACGGAAAAGAGGGCATACGAATCGACGTTTGGGAAACAAAGTCCGCAGCGTCAGCGGAGATACGCGAGCCGAGCGTAGAACGCGGAAAGCCGACACAGCCTCGCGAAGCGCACGAGCCCACGTCGACGCGAGATTCGCAAATCTCGACGCAACCTGAGGCGATGATAGAGTCCGCGAAATTTGACACCGGCCATGTCAAGCCCAGCGAAGACAAAAAATGGCGAAATATTGCAATCGTCGCTAATAAATATACCGGAACCGGCCGCGTGATCGCTTCAGACGAGAATTCGTCAGCAAGCTCGGGTAACGTGCTGATGCATACGTGTATACGGAAAAAGCGCTGCGCAGAACCGAGAGTCACGCTAACCCGATCCGATGACATTCCGAACTCGCCACCGGGCAACTGCTTATTTCACTCGTTGATAAAAACGCTGAATCTAAAAATTTCAGCGCTAAACTTGAGGAAGAAGCTACTTCCATCTGCCGCGCTGACAAGGTGCGGCGAACCGGCCGAGACAGCGGAAATCTTGAAATCGGAGACGGAGTATGGCACGGTTGATTGCGCACTTATAATCACGCAAGAGTACAAAATTAATATATGCATTCACTACGAACTGCCTAATAATAAACAAGTTTTCTGCCACCTTCTATCGGAGGGAGCAAGCGAATTTGTTCACCTACATTTAAGAGACCAGCACTTTACTCCGTATCTGCGAGTATCAACATCGATCCCGGCTTCGCAAAAACATACTCAGCCACGCGACCGATCCCCAGCTTACGACGAAAGCGAATCGCAAATCAGCTCATCGGTATTGGGAAAGCGAAAGAAAAAGTGCATTGAAACCCCAAAGGCAAACGCGGCGGAGCAATGCGAAACGCAGTTGCGAAAATCGACAAGCAGCGAAGCAACAGCACAAGGGTCGCATGCGTTTACGATAATATGCGAAAACACGGGTTTTGCTGAGGTAACGCACACCTCCACCCTTGGCGAACAGCCAGGGGAGGAACCAATGAACATCGACATGACTTCGATATCGAAAAACACAGGCATGTCAATAATTACCGAAAACAACGACCAGAACAGCGCAAAAGTAGTCGAAGCTATCGCCCGCGGCAGCGACGTCGTCAAGCGCTGCATCGTCGCGAGAGCGAGACCGCCACGAGAGAAGCCTCCGTGGGCTGTCCTTGAAGGGCAGGTCGCTCTGCCGTTTTCGCACCTGCGAGCCATAAGCGAACACCCATTCCGGTACGCCGAAAATTTAGTATATCTAGTCTCGACTGACGAATACCTGTGTACCGAGATCCAGGAAGCACTAGTTGAGAGAGCATATATACGCCCGAGCGAACTAAAAGGTAAAAATTGTAATATAGGCTCGATCAGCATAACATGTCGAGGCGATATCAAGTTGCTAGGCGTGTATATCAAAGGTCACGCGAACGACAGAGTGCTGCGCGCAGACATAAGCCTGTGTCTGCGAAATCTTAGGAGAACGATGACCGAGGAAAGCATCGCGAGCGTTGCGATAATACGCGACCTTGCATTGCTATCCGCCGCAGAGTGGATAACGTTCATAGAATTTTTCGATAAGGAGTTCAGCAGCAGCAGCTTAACAGCTGTGTTGTACAAAAATAACCTGCCGGTACCACACGTAAGCGACCGATTTCGGATAATTCAGGAATACCACGAAGCGGCAGCGGCAGGGCACAGGGGCGGTTCCAAAACATACAGTAAAATAGCTGCAGATTTCTATTGGCGAAATATGCGTCCGGACATAAAGCAATTCGTGGCTAGATGCGCGACATGCCAGAGCAACAAGCTCGTCCGTATAAAAACGCGTATGCCATTATTAATCAGCAACACGCCCGCAATGCCTTTCGATCAAATAGCTCTAGATTTTTATGGGCTTCTCGAAAAATCACGAAAAGGCAACAGATACATTCTGACTGTACAAGACATGTTAACAAAATACACCATACTAATACCGACAGAACACGCCAACCCCTAACCGAAAAGGCTAACCAAAAAGGTAATTTGCGTATTCGGGCCGCCGGCGGCGATAGTGACCGATCAAGGAACACACTTCCAAAATCAGCTAATCGAAAGCTTTGCAAAAATATTCGGTATCAACAAATTTTGTACAACCGCGTATCACCCGCAAGCGAATGGCTCAATCGAAAGAATGCACCATACGCTGACGGAGTATTTGCGAAAATATGTAAAGCAAATCGAAACGTGGGACGAATGGACAGCAATCTGTCAGCACGCGTTACACACCTCACGAGCCCATTTTCGGAACCAAACCGCGACCGCCGAGCAGCTTCGCGCGCACCAGGGATGATCCGACGCATAAAAAATACATCGACAGCACGGTAACAAACTTGACGCGGTTACAAACGACAGCCGCGATGAACTTAGTGCAATCGAAGTACAGAACCAAATTTTACTACGACAGAAAGCTTAACCGAAAGCATTTCCGCGAAGGAGAAACAGTATTTTTGTTGAAAGAGCCAAAGAAAGGAAAATTCGCTACAGAGTGCGATGGCCCTTTCGAGATAACTAACATAAACAGACATACAAACAACGTGACCATACAGAGCCACGACACAGTAAAAACAGTAAACGCAAACAAACTCAAACGACCTGACGAACTAGCCAGGGCGGTAGAAGAACCTGACAATTCCGAACCGGGATAAGTCGTTTTTTTTACTGTTTTTTTACGCGGCACCGGACGCACCGCAACAACATTGAGCACTCAATAACAATAGCTTAATTGCTTTTCAGCCTCGTGAATGCGCGCGGAGGAGCTTCGGGACAGGACGCCTCGTCATTCGTCCACCTGCTGAACAGGAGCGTCAGGCTAATAATAGACAAAATAGCCCCGCTGGCCACCTCCAGTACGGACTGGAAGATCATACAAAAAATCAACCTAAGCGCGTATTTCGAGGCGAGCTAAACACTCGCGGAAAAGGCCCGCGTAATCGTTGAAGCGTGCGGCCCGGGTCGCGACACAAACGACCTGCAGCAAGGCGTCGAAGATGCGAACCGCCGAGCTGAACGATTGATAGAACTGATAACGGTACAAAGTATAGACGGGGAACATTATGGGGCGCAAAGATCGTTGCTGCCGATCATCGGCTCACTCCACAAAATCTTGTTCGGAACGCTAACTGAGGCCGACAAGAGCGAAATCGATGGAGCGATGCACACGTTAGCAAACGACACCAAGACCGTAGCAACACTTCTCGCGAACCAGACAGAAATTGTCGAGCGGGAGTTATCCGACCTTGGTAGCAAGATCAGCGCGTTGCCGAAAGCTACGCGTTTCCTCACGCAGAACTCGCTACAAACGAGCAATAGCGCGGCGTTGCAGAACGAAATTTCCACTCTGAAAATTAACATCGTGCAATTCAACCAAGACACGGAAGTGTTGACCGATGCCATACTGTTTGCCATGCAAGGGCTCGCGCACCCGCGTGTAATGCCGCCAGAGGGGATAAAGAACTCTTACAAAATGGTCACAAATTCAGCAAACGACGCAAAATTTCCATTAATCAGAGACAAATTGTCAGAAATCGCGATATTAGAAATATCTAAGCTTACGGTGTTGGTCAAGGATGGATACCAGATATACATCCTGGCCATTCCACTATTAGACGTTCAGAAATTCAAACTGTTCAAGGCATCACCTCTGCCGACAATCCAGAAAGGGCTGGGCGCGCCAGACACGGTGGCCTACGTATGGCCGGAATCGCAATACTTCGCCGTCAGCGAATCAAATCAAACCCGCGAGAGAGGTCAAAAGTAACGCAGCGTGCGAAGTTAAAATCGTCACCAATCAAACAATCCCCGATCCGGCAAGCTGCGACATCCGCGTGAAATGCCTGCGCGACACCTTATGGCTAAGGAGGTACAGGGCCAACTCTTGGGTATTCTCAACCATAACCAAAGAAAACCTATACATCCAATGCCGGAAGGTCGAGCAGCTGAACACAGAGATACTGAACGAGTCTTCAACGTATTTTAAGTACACAGGATACTTGGTAGCGGTTATCCTCTTCTGCGCAATCGTCGGAGCATATGTATATAGCAATCGGCGCGGCCGCCGACCGCTGGAAGAAATCCTAGGACAACAACAAAACCAGGTAGAACTGGAGTTGTTGAAGGACCTACAGCTGAAGCGGCGTCAAAACGCCTCGTAACAGCAGCCTCAGCGATAAGAAATCGAAGAACGGCTTAAAATATAGGCAACACACTTAATATTAAGTATTCAGGGAATATTTAGAAAAACTAGGAAATGATTGGTAATTAACACATTTATATAATAACAATTTCAACTATACTAACAAAATGGGTTACCACAGCTACACTAATAAATCGCGAAAAGCAGGTCGTGCGGGTATAAACAGCATCGACCGGGGTACACCTAAAGCGTCGTTGCTGCGCAAAAAGGTCGTGCGGGTATAAACAGCATCGACTGGGGTACACCTAAAACGTCGTTGCTGCGCAAAAAGGTCGGCGGGTATAAACAGCACCGACCAGAGCGGCGCCGCCGGCCCAAATCCATTTCCTGGGCCAACCAGGAACGCGATCACACCGCCCATAGACACAATCGACAGGGCAAAACCTGGGCAAGAGGGCCACCATAGAGTGCTTTTTGGCTCCGAGCCCCCGTTGCAGAGCTACAAAGCACTGAATGAGGAAGTCGACCGGAAACAAAAAAAAAACCAAAAAGGGCCCAATGCCCTTCAGGAACGGATACAAGGGCATGCGACCTTCAAGCCCACCTTAGAGTGAAAAAGCGCTAACATGCGTCCCCTCCGTGCTACGGCACGCCGAAGCCCAAAATCCGCACGCACAGATCGCACTACCGCGAAATCGAACTTTGAACTCCGTAATCGGGACTAAAATCCAAAAAGGGCCCGGGACCCTTCACGAACGAACAAAAGGACTATCAAAGTCTATTCCCGCTCATGAGGGACGACATGCTAACATGCACGGTTGCCGAACTACAGCGCGCCGAACATAAAAATCTGCAGTTCGATTAGTTCAAAGTAGAATAAGCAAAAAAATAAAAGAAAAAGGAATGTTTGTCGTTCCCAATGCCACGCCGGGAAAATGGAAAGGGCTTTCCCGAATTAAACTGCTTAACACTAACTAATAATATATTGTTAACACATAGCACATATATAATGATCACATATATAATTAGTACATATACAATTATTACATTATTATATAATTATTATATTATTATTACCATTATCATTGCTATTATTGTCAATAGCATTAATATATTTGTTTCACAGCATACTATACGGCATTACAATAATAATATTGTTAACACCATCAGTACAACTACAAATATTATTGTAAAAATTACTGTAAATATAAAACAAAACAAATCAAAAATCAAAATTGTATTTAGCCCGAACCAGGATATGTAAAGGCGGCAGCGGCCGCCTCCACAACATCCGCGGGCACAAACACGCAAACACCTACTCATACTCATACATACAACATACACACTGCACACAGCACAGTCGGTGTGAGCATTTTCGGACTGTTTTTTTAGGCGACGAGGACGTTAGCCTACGCGGTCCGGACGTGTCACGGACTTAAGCCGTGGCAGCTCAGGTGTCTCCGCCGACGATGCGCAAAAGCGTCGTTAGCAAGAGACACCACCGCCGACTGTTGCCAGGCGCAAAAGGTGCAGAGCATGCACTTTTGGGCCTGGTACCGCTCGCCTACGACCGGCCGTGTCGCAGAGCGAGCGGGCAGAGATCCGTCGGCTCTCGAGTGGCTCGGAACTACTCCTTTGGCCAATAAACTAATAATCACAAGTATCCGCTATACGGAGTTACTACTCTGCCCAAAGGCAAAGAACCCCGTTTATATCCGTAACAATATGTTATAGAAAATCCAATGCTAATTAAGTTTTGTCCCTACTTTTTTTTGCGTAAATTGAGTAACAAAAAAGTTAACCAAGAAAAACTGGAAAAAAATGCATTTTGGTAACTTATTTTACAATAATAACAATGTTCCCGATCGGGTCCGAAGTCGAGACTTTAGGGCTATTTTCAATAAGTGGCTACCAACACATTTCAGCGATAAAATAAACTCTTACGTGAACTTTCTGATAAGCTGCTTTTGAACTCCCTGACTCCCGGACTATAAGCAGTTAATGTAAAGTTCCTCATCCAAAACCTGAGGTGCAATTTCATACTTTGCATAGACAAGAACCTCGTCGATCGTATGGATCTTATATTTTGCAGTCGTGGGAGGTAGATCCCCTGGTAAATAAAAGAGATGTAATACTTTGTAATCAATTCTATTCTACTCCCCTGGTTTACATTTATGAGGCAAAAGAATTTAAAGTAACACTGAACGAATACTTTGGAGAAAAATTCCCCTCAGACCAATGGACCTCGGGTACTTTTCTCGACTTTAAAGCAGTGTAGCCATCACCTCTCGCACTAACATTTATATTCAACATAAACATTTAAAAACTCATACCTGATTTGTAAAATATAATGTTTGGAGTAGTGAATTCATATAACAGGTTGCACCTTGATTTTTTAATCCGACAAAACCGGTATGCTTTTTACTATCCCAACTAACACCATGTGGTGCATCTGCTACTACATGAACCTAGAAGTATAAGGTTAATCAAATTAAAATTAAATTTAGGAATATTTTTTATTGGAAATATGTTTAATTAAAATATTATATAATTATAAAAAATTTTTAAAGCAATTGTTTTTGATTTTATTATACTAAAAACGTTGACTAAATTACTCGTCTGAATTTATTTAAGACTTTAATTGTAGTACAACATTAACAGATGGACATACTGAGGTTATGTTATTGCGATGGACGAATCATACATGTATAGCGGACTACGTAGTAACGCTTCACGGCGCCATCAGAAATGATTCAAAATGACCCTTTTGTAATGTACTCTATAGTATGTTAAGTACTTAGGAAGAAATAAACACGAAGAGTCTATATCGACGGCTGAGATTAAAAGGCTGCTTATTCAGAGTCCGTTTCAAGTAGTTGCTTATTCAGAATCCGTTTAAAGAAGCTGCTTATTCAGAGTCTGGCTGGAGAAGCTGCTTATCCAGGGTCCGGTTGAAGAAGCTGCTTATTCAGAGTCCGGCTGGAGAAGCTGCTGATTCAAAGTCCGTTTCAAGAAGCTACTTATTCGGAGTCCGTTTCAAGAAGCTGCTTATTCAAAATAACATTTTTTTTTTCAAATTTTGTAGTGGCAACCCTGCGAGAATTAAAAATCTGCTTTACAGTAGAAATAAGCAGTGAAAAGAATTCAGAAAAATCGGGAAAAATTCGGAAAAATCGGAGAAAATTAGAAAATCGTAAAAATGCGTAAAAATCGGAGAAAAATAGAAAATCGTAAAAATGGGTAAATATCAGAGAAAATTCGTAAAAATCGTAAACAATTCGTAAAAATCGGGGAGAATTCTGAAAAATCGTAAAAAATTCGGTAATCGTAAAAAATCCGTAAAATTCGAAAAAAATTCGGAAAAAACGTAAAAAAATCGAAAAATTTGGAAAAGTCAGGAAAAATTTGGAAAAAAATCAGAAATAATAGGAGAGGGGGGAAAGTTGAGAAAAAAATGAAAAAAAAAATCGATACGGTTCGGAAACATTTGAAAAATCGATAAAATTTTTATAATGATTCTTATAAAAATTGTATATTGGGTATAATAATAATTATATGTAATATTTTAATGATAATAATTTTGTGTGTGTGTGTGTGTGTGTGTGTGTGTGTGTGTGTGTATGCATACAACATACGCAAACACACAAAATTGTTATGGTAAAAATATTACATATAATTATTATTATACCCAATATATTTTTATTATAATTATTATAAAAATTTTATCGATTTATCAAATGTTTCCGAACTGTATCGATTATTTTTCATTTTTTCTCAAATTTCTCTCCTCTCCTATTATTTCTGATTTTTTCTAGATTTTTCCTGACTTTTCCAAATTTTTTGATTTTTTGACGATTTTTCCGAATTTTATCCAATTCCTTGGTAGAAAACCAAATATCTAAAATGGCCTATAAACTAGAAAATGGCTATGAGAAATACTCGGTTCCTAACTTGCGATCAGTCTCTGCTTGCGATGAAACGCTTTTTCTCCCATTATTTGAGCATTTCATGGAACACACATAACCTCCAAATCATTACACTAATTTTACTGCTTATATTATACGCTAAATACAGGGAGGTGTACGTATTTCAGTCAGTTTCGATATAATGTATGGAATAAACAAGCGTTTGAAGCTGTAAATACGTGGATTACTAAGATATTTTTGATTTACTGAATTTTACAATTTTTCGATCGGTACCATTAGGCCAATCAAATTAACATTTTTCCACGCGAAAATTCTAAACAGCAATACTATTAGCTTAAACCATTCGGAAGAGTATGTACATTATTAATCCGAGCCTGCAAACAACTGAATTTGTACAGCAAATTCGCTATAAACAATTAAAGTCGGAATTTCGCATTTTTTTTGGTTTTTCCTCTGCGTATTAAAAAGTATTGATCGCAGAGAAAAAAGTTTCAAATAAAAATTGTTTCTTATGAAATTTCGCACAAAAATGTCAGCGGTGGCATATGTCTATATCTAATAGTTTAGTTGTAAATTGGCAATGAACGTGAATTCTGCCAAAATCGAAAATTGTTTAAAATTATTGAACAAGTTGTGTTATGTTTCCTTTATTCTACGGCAAGGTAGTACTCAATAAGTGCTATTTCTATCTACTATAGTTTTTGTGCAATAAGGACCGAAAGTTGAAAAAGTTGTTATTTTCAAATTGCTGGCAACAAGTGAAAAATTATCTCATATAGTTTAAGCTTTTTGTACGTCCTCTAGAAGAGCTATATTTCAATATACTACTTTGCAAACTGCGAAATTTATATAAGGGGAGACTTCTTCAAAATTTTCTACAAAACAACTCCATTCTTCAGCCGTCAATTCAACAGATTGGCCGATTCTGCCTAATGTGATTACAGGTTTTAGATAACCGTCTAGAATATCTTCTTTTAACCCAATCGAAATAATTTTGGAATTGCTTGCGTTTAAATTGTACCAGGAGTTAATGAAAGATTGTCTTGGTAACACAGACATTTTTTATTGGAAAATCGTTTATGATCCATTTTAATGTTACCTGCTCGAGCGTTACTGCGAGAATGGCGAGCGAACAGTCGAAAAGATGCAGTCATCATTTTGCGTACGTGTATATTATAGGTGCATCGACCTAAAGATAGCTTAGTAAGACATTCGCGTATTTGAACGAAAATGTCAAGTAAGCGATTTACAGCTGAATATTCTACTATTTAGTAAATCATTAAGAATTCAAATTATAAACGATTTTTTTTACAACATTGATCGTTACATTTCATTACACTTTTTTTTATAGCAATGACATACAGAGGATTTTTGGCCGCTTAGATCATTACGAACTAAATTATTGTAAAATTCTAAAACAATTTCATCGTTTTTCTTATAATCCGAGGAAAATACATTTTTAAATTTGTCCATCCCTAAGCCGTTTGACAGAAAATGCGAAAAGATCACGCAATACTGACCACATACATCTGATTTTTTACTCTGCATCTTCATAGTGTTCCATCTATAGTATTTACAATTTTGTCGGAGTCTATTTATATGATCAGCGTTTGATGGTGGAGCCCCGTAACTGTCGAAATAATACCCACTTTCAAGTTCGGCTACGTACATAGCTATTCAATGTTTACCAGGTTTAGTATGATCGTCCGTATTAGATACAATAATTGCAGGTTTTGTCCAAAATTTCGGAATCTGATCCGAGCCGATATTTCCAGACTGTTCATCGTGTTCTTCTTCGGAATCTTTCTGTAAATTTATCGCTGTCTGAGAAAGTAACAAGTATTTAAGTTTATTAGCCTCGTTTAACGCCCATTTGTACTCGATCGAGGAATTTTTCGTATAATGAAGAATGCAAAATGCATGCGACGACATTCCTTTATCAAATAACGGAGACTCTATTTCCTCCTCTATATTTATTACTTCTCGAGCCATTATACGTTACAACAAATTAGCTTTTTCAGTTCCTTGGGTGTAGATCAGTCCAGCATGTTTAGATAATTCACGGAGATTCGCAAAAAGATATTTTTCAAGTACATCACCTTCGAACCATTCTATACCGTGATTGTACAGCGTAAGCCAGTTATTCTTTTTACGCGTACTTATTGACAAATCGCCAAAATTGCACACAGAACTAATTACTCAATGTGCTGAAAAATTCTTTCTAACAGACACAGCAGCTACTTCTTTAGGAATTAAGTAGCCCTTATCGTTCTCGAAGCCTTGTATTTCAACAACATAATCCATTGCAAGAGTAAACTGTTCAGGATTGACGATCGAAGTACTATTAAAGTCTCTTTCAAGTTCTAACGCGTATAATTGCGCAAAAATGTTAAAAGTCAATGACCTATTCATTAACTGCTGAAATCAACAATAATTTGTCTCGAAGCATCAATTTCTAGAACATTATCATACTCGGCATATATGATGCAATTAACTGCAGATTCTAGCGGTTCGGCAAATCATACTTCTGTTCTCATACTGCCGTGTTTTACCAGATTCCAATGAGTTGTGCTACTAGCGGATAGTTCAGGTATTAAATCAAAGGCAAACAAGCAGTTTCCTTTGGCATAACTTTCTCTCGAAATATTATTCCCTTGATTCATAAAATGAATTCCAGTGTGTCAACGTATAAAGTCTCCTTAAAATTTGGCTCTAACGGCTTTGAAGGCAATTGTGTTCCGTCTATGTACAATGAAAAGAAATTTATATTATAATGCTTGAAATTGAAAGGACTGTATCTTCTATCGCCGTAAAGCTTTATTATCCACGAATCCTATTATAACCCTTTTCGGCATCTGTCCAAGTATAATATTGTCTAGAGTTTCTCCGAGGACACCACCCCGCATAGTAACGGTTTTAACTTCAACGCGTGTCCGAGGATTTTTCACAGTAGCTTTTGATAAAGCTTTCGTATGAGCTATTAAAACACCCGGATTTATTTTTGATCTTCGTATGAGCAAACTTGCTTCAACTATTCAGAATTCATTTATCGATCTTATAAGTTTTACTCGGACTTCAACGCCATTTACAAGATACTTTTCTAGATTAAAAATATCTGCATGAAGATAACCTTGAAGGTTGATGCATTTTTCTTTTTCTGTTAAAGAACTTCTAGGTTTAAAATCCATAAATCCTGGCGTATCATCGTACCATAGACTGGATGAAAGATGAGAAGTTTTAGCTCCAGATCCGTAATTTAATAATGTTTCTATATACGCCGTGTATGGATAAGCATTGTTAGCTGGTGTCACGAGTTTCTGATTAAATCTAACCTCAATCTCATTGAACATAGAGTGAAGAAAATTAATCACAGGACCAACTTTATAATCATCTTCGTCTGTAAGTTTTTCTTCGGATCCGTTTTTTATTTTCACTCGTAAATATAAAT
>JACCIB010000473.1:0-140952 GCA_018906965.1 Philotrypesis tridentata
CAAGGTACCCAAGTTGACATTGTCACGCACTAAATGTTTCGGTACTTGTGCATACGATTGACACAATAAAAACAATCTACATTTTTATGTCGGCCCATGCAGTAAAAAGCTTTAACGTTATCTTGTTTTTCACAGGCAATGTCATCAAATATGAAAATTGAATTTGGTCGAGCTTCATCGGGTGACACAACAAGATCATGCTCGCCAAAAGGAAAGTATTCGATACCATCGAGAGCCTCCAAAAGTTTTTCCAAAAATTTATATTTTGGCTGATTTAGAGACTTTGAGTAAACGTAAATATTTTCAAATTTCAGACCGTTAGGATGAATGATTAGAGATAAAAAGCGTTCGTTTTTCTACTATTTGATGGTCCGCAAAATACTGCTTCTTATACTATTTGGTAATAATTTTCCATGACGATTATTTTTCTGATGCTGCTGTGTTAAAAGATCGAAATTGATTACTGGCAGCTTTGCAGACTGCTTTTTCAGATCCATCTCTCAAAACAGACTAACTCGAAACAGTATAAATATGTGATATTTATACCTTTTTACAGTCATTCTCGCATGAGCTTGTTTACAGACAGCACCATGCAAAGAAAAGAGGTTCAAGAATAGTGAATACATTGATAAACAAACTACCCGTTGAACTTTATCTCCCAGGTATGAGTACTGCGGTCCAGGGTACCAAGTTAGCAAAACGTTTAGCTCGTGGTGATCGTAGGATTAATCCTCTTGACGCCGCTTGTTAAGAACACGATATTGCTTATTCGAAGAATCGAGATAACATCCAGGAGAGCAACGTTGCTGATAAAATTTTAGCAGAAAAGGCTTAGAATAGAGTAAATCTAAAGACGCTAGTTTGAAAGAAAAAAGCGGCCAGCCTTTGCTGTAACAAGTGCCTATGAAGTTAAAATCAAAGTTTGGTATGGGTTGTTGGAGGAGGAGGGCATATGTAAAAAAAGGATTTCAAAGAAAGAAAAAAGATTACTTTAAAAAATCTAGTTCAATCACTATCAAAATCTGTCACTCCTAGCAATAATGCTCGCTCTGTGATTAAATCAGTATTAAAGAGTGCACGAGAACAAGTGAAAAAAGTCGGTGGTAAAAGTAAAGTTAGTGTTCCACGCATTTGGCTGTTGCCCATAGAGTAGGTGGCTTTCTTCCAGCGCTATTCCCCGCTTTGCAAGTCTTAGTGCAGTAGGCTCACTTGCGGGAGGAGCTGCTGGAATTGCTCAAGCAATAAATAGAGCAAATGCTGCTAAAAAACAATTAGAAGAGCAAAAAAAGCATAATGGAAAAGTTGAAAAAATGATGCTGGGTAAAGGATTGTTTTTGAGACCTTACCAAAAAGGTGGTTTTAGTATCTCTTTGAAGGAGGGAGGAAGAAGAAGAAAAAAAAACTTCATTGAAGTAAGACTGCCAAAACGTACACTTACCGACTACGATATACTCAAGTATGCAAAATTGATGAAAATAGCAAATTTTCGTGGAGTTTTCATGCGAAATGATTTACCTTCCAACGGCTGCCGTGTAAAGGAGTCTGCCATCATAAATCTAGATGATGTGAGTGGATCTGGCACACATTGGGTAGCTTATCGAAAAATTGGTAAAGAAGTTGTATACTTTGACAGCTTTGGAGACTTACAACCACCTCTTGATCTTATGAACTATTGGAAAGTTTCTCAAGTCAAGTACAATTATCAAAGATATCAAGACTTTTCAACGTTCATTTGCGGTCATCTTTGCCTCAAATTTCTCTGTAATCAGCTCAATCGTAAAGAAAATTTTCGGCTCTATAAAAAATGAAAAGTGAGCTTTGAAATTAGTATTCTGAAGATGGTTGTCGAGTCGATAACACTCAGCCTTTCAGGCACCTCCTCAGTTCTCGAAACTCACTATTTTCCTCCTATAGAATTGGATCAGGATAAACTATACAGTCTTGGACTTGTTGAATTACTCACTTTTAATTCTATACCGAATATTGATGTAAATTGTAACAAGTTTTATGTTGGTCGTGAAATCATTGAAATTCCTAGTGGCAGTTATGAGATTGAAGATATTGAGCGGACGCTGCAAGGATTTCTTGATGCTCGAGGTGTAAAAATTAGTATAAAGCCGAATAATAATACATTACGCTGCTTGATTGAGTGCACTCATGAAATAGATTTTCGACCTAAAGACTCTATTGCTCGTCTACTGGGTTTCACTCCAAGAACTTTGAAACCCTATATAAGACACTACTCAGACTTGCCTGTAGCTATTCTCAAAGTAAACGCTCTACGAGTTGAATGTGACATTACAACAGGAGCATACATAAATCAAAAAAAAGTTCATACAATACACGAATTTTTCCCAGCAGTATCAGCTGGCTACAAGATAATTGAAGTTTCTAAACAAATAATATACTTACCAGTATCAGTAAAAATAATTGATCACTTACAACTACGTATAGTAGATCAAGATGGTGATTTGATTAACCTTCGAGGAGAAATTATTACGATTCGTTTGCATTTAAAAAGCACATAAAATGGGTATTGTTTTCAATGCTAAGAAAAGCTATATTAGCGGCTCAGTATGTCAGAAGACAGTCAGTCCGCAACGAGCAATCAAACGACTAACACAACAAATTCAACAGTTTCTTCGAAATCTTGGTCTCGTAGTGCGTGGTGGTGGAAAAAGGCAGGGAAGAAAAAAAATATTGAAAAAATAACTTGTACATTTATTTGTTGTGTGAGGAAAGATGGAGGAAGTTCTGAATGTACAAGCTCCAATCATCTTTGATGAGTCTGTTTCACATTATGAGGTGCACGCTCATCAGCCATACACCTCACACGTATTCAATCAGAGTGATGAAATTCGAATAGCAATTCAGCATCAAGATTTGTGTGTGCTACCATCCAAAAGTTCTCTACATATTTCTGGTAAAATTACCAAAGCGGATGGTAGTGCTCTAACAAATACTCAATTTGTAAACAATGCCATCAGTCATCTTTTCGAGGAAATCCGATACGAGATGAATGCTATAGAGATTGACGTTGCAAGAACGTTGCTATAACAACCTTGATGAAAGGCTACACCTCTTTCTCACCAAGTCAGCTTAAACATCTTGAAAATTCAGGCTGGACCAACATTTCAGAATTAGGAAAAATAACCAATGCTAATGGAAACTTTGATGTCACAATTCCTCTATCAATGATTTTTGGTTTCGCTGAAGATTATCAGAAAATTGTTGTAAATGTGAAGCATGAACTTATTCTTACAAGATCGAGAAGTGATTTGAATGCTGTTGTGCAAACATCTACAGCAGCACAAGGAGCAGCAGCTTCCTATGAAAACTTTAAAATTGAGCTCGCTCGAATAGAGTGGCTAATGCCTTTCGTCGTACTATCAGATCGACGAAAAATACAACTATTCAACTACATTCAGAGAGATACACCTATTCCTATGAGTTTCCGTTCATGGGAGCTGTACGAGTATCCAGTTCTTCCGACAACGAGGCAACATGTTTGGACAGTAAAAACATCAAATCAGTTGGAGAAACCACGCTTCATTATTCTCGGCTTCCAAACGGCGAGAAAAGCAAGCAAAACAATTAATGTTAGCTTATTTGATCATTGTAATATTAGTAATGTAAAACTCTTCCTCAACTCTCAGAGTTATCCATACGGAAATCTCAATCTTGATATTTCAAATAATCAGTATGCCCTACTTTATGATATGTACGCAAAATTTCAAAATGCATACTATACTGAAAGCGCTATAATAGACCCGCTTTTGAGTAAAACAGATTTAAAGAGTTTGCATCTCTCATAGTCATTGATTGTTCCAAACAAAACGAGTCTATTAATCAGGCAGCTGTAGACGTTCGACTTGAATTTGAGTGTAAAAATAATGTACCTGCGAATACAACAGGGTATTGTTTAATTTTGCATGATCGCATTGTAACGTATAATCCTATAAGCGGCGATGTAAAGAAACTTGTATGAAACTGTATATAAAGCTTGTATGAAAAAAACTAGTTAGTTAGTCAGCCATGGGTCAAAATAGCAGCAGCGGAAATTCGAGCAATCAGCCAAAGAAAGCTGACGGTAAATCAACTCAATGGAAGTACTATAAGGCTGTAGAAAATTCTGATATAGTTGTGGAAATAAATAAAAAAAAATAGGATTCCCCCCACCCCAAGACGTTGACTATAAATATGTGATGATTCAAATGAACTTGTCAGTCGATTACTAATCGCTGAAACATGCGATATGGATAAGTGGAAAAAAAGCTTCTCTTCAGCGGGAAAAGGAGGAGGAGGAGAGGAACATCAATTTCTCATCGAGTCGAAAAAATTGAATGAAAAAACTTCGGTTTCGTATCAAGAAACAGCGACAAATACTCAAAAAGATTCAAAAAACTCTGGTTTTCAAGATTCATTCTCAAGTTATAGAAGCCGTCCGAGTAAAGGCACCAACACCGATTTAATTAATTTCAAAGATGAGCGTTGAATAGTTTGGACGACATTTGAATACCTTAAAAGGTCCTCCCGGCATTGGATATAAACTCACTCCTGACAGTCAGTATAGTTTAGAAGACAAGAGATTGTGCAATGTAGCAGATCCTAAAGAACTAAACGACGCTATAAATTTAAACACTCTGCACAGTGTTACTCAAACTATAAAATCTGATTTAAAAACTGAAATATCTAAATTAGATGAAATAGTTGAGTTACACAGAGACGAGATTGATGAAATACTAAGGACACTTACCATTAATATTGAGGCAATAAACAAACTGCTACTTGAACTAAATAAGCATGGATAAGTATTCTAGCAATACAAACTCTGTGCCCGAAAAGCATGGTTATGATAAGTTGGATAAATCCACTACCGATGAAAAAACTAAAGATTCTGTTTGGAAAAAGTGTACTACTTCTCAACGAATAAACATTCTTGTCCCGGCCGAGAAGGCTATAAAAAATTGTAAAAGCTATGTTTGTAGTATAAAATAAATTGCAAATTTGTTTTTTAATAAAATAAATTGTTTTTTATTTACACCCAATTATCCTTCCTCCATAGTCTGCTTGGGAACAATTTTGGGGACAGCTCGCCTGGTCAATAAAACAGGGTAGCAAACAGGGAGTGGGCGGTTGGGCACCTCGCTGGGGTTTGCAAAGAGAGAGAGAGAGAGAGAGAGAGAGAGAGAAAAAATCTATGCATGCAATTTGTGCGTGAGAGAGAAAATATGTGTGTGTACACTCTCGATTTGATAAAAATTAGAGACAAAATATATATGTGAACAGCTATTTGTATAAGTGACAACATTTGTCTGCACGCATTTGTGTGAGAGAGAATGTGTATGTACATGCATACAAAATTGTATAACATTCAGTCGCTTACATTAATATTTCTCCCCATGATGATTTCTTGCACGTTACACGCAGCACTAAACTTTTGTAATAAAATAAAGCACTATATATATGTCTATACGATCTTATCCTGCTGACAACTAGAGCTCAAATGACTTTTTTTGAGGAGCAAGTCCTTTGAAAGAAAATTTTATGGTTTCGAAAATTTGTTATAATGTGTTGTTGTTGCACTGAGTTACAACTAATTTATAAATATATTATTGTTACACTACTATTATCTTTACTAAAATATTGCACATAAGTTCAGAAAAAACGATCAAACTCAACGCTATAGAGCGTTCCATTTATATACTCGCGCAAGTACGAAAAAACTGAGAGAGAGAGCTGTTTGTGTGATACGCATCAGCTTAAGAGAAAAAGGCACGCTTCCTATACGTTTTACTATAGAAAAGAGAGACTGGTTCTCTCTGTTCGAGTCTTCTATACGTATACTTTGCAGATTATTGCATGCTTTAGCTGATGTCTCAGCTCGGAGATAAAGCTGTGCGTTAAGCATTGGAGAGACGATGCACGCACAAGTATACTTGTCACTAAAAACTGTGCTGTGCAGATCATTTCAGCGATAAGGCGGTGGCTCTGAGAAATTAGAGAAGGAACACATCACGATTTATTCACTTATGCTCAATATTTATCGGATTCGGATTTTTTGAAGTCTAACTAAAACAAAAAAAACCTTTTCAAGGTAAAAGGCTGGCCAGTATAAGGTCGTTTCTTCATGTAAAACTTGAAGATTAATTTTGCAACTCTTGATATCTCAATGTCACAAAAATTCTAAGTGTTTTCTCTATCTATACAGTTATTTTATTATATTGATCAAAGTTAATTTTTAAACTCTCGATATCCCTTATGTGGTGAAAATTCAGAGTGCTTATTCTAAAAGTCTATTTTCATTATGTAAATTAAAGTCAAACTTTCAATAATAATGTAAATAATATTCTAGCAGGTTTATTGTGTACGTTTATTACTTTTCCCTTAGTAAAGGTTGATAAGAAATGTGATTATAATGCACTGATTAAAAAGGTATTTCTAATTAGTTCAACAAATAATTATGTTAATATATGTGTCTTCTTTTACCTCGTAAATGAGTGAATCACAGACACTGAAAGAACATGATGCTTATACATGAAGCTGAATAACTTGAAATTTTCATCTATCTAGATCAATATGAATGCGTAAACATCTTTGCTTGAAAGATCTGTTGGACAGAATACCATTTCTTTAGTGTTTCTTCTCTATACCTTCGATTTTACATAAATTTCAATTTTAATATAGCAAAAGAAAGTTATGATATCAATAAAGAAATTGGCAAGTTTTTGTTATAAGAAGCAATTGAGTTGATATAAGTAAATAATTGTTTAAATCGGAGAAGGATTATAAATATATATGTATTCATCATTATAAACACTCGACCAAATTGTGACATGTGAAAAGGTGGATAGCCTGTGAAAAGATACTGTCGGTAGAATTGTCGGAATAACTGCGATTGCCGCCACGTCCTGCGCATTCCAGCTGACGTTTAATGACTGATCACTCTTACGCCGTATTTAGTGTGGGAGGTTAGGTCACCGTACTTCCGGTAAATAGAGCGCTCCGTGACCAGTCACAAACATGCGCAAAGCATAGCACTAATTCGATATTATTCAAAGTTCAATAGTATCCGAGTGTACATATAGGAATGATGTTCTTACATGACATTATCACATGAAAAATGTGCCCATAATATATTACAGGATTGTTTCGCATTATGAAAACTTTTTCGATTATTTATGGAAGCAACGAGCGGATGTACAATCTACTCTACTTAGTAATTCAGTAAATTTCTATCCTTAATTCATGAAAAATCTATGTCCAAGACGATCATTTGCAATTAAATATACGATTTAATTCATACAAAAAATCGATCCCACATTCAAAAAAAACAGTAACAAATTCTAGCATGTAGAACGCAATTTTTTCTATGGAAAAACTTGCCGTCCCGTCCTATCATAGATAATCGATGAACTACTAAATGTCAGTGTAATCAACAATCTCATAAAATTTTTAATATACTTATAATATATGTTTATATATAATATTCATGTATAATATAATATTATGTTAAACTGTGAGAACGATAGCCTAAAATAAAAATTGTAGTTCTATTTTTTTTATTAAGTATGGATATAAAACTAAAATATAAACATAAATGTTAATTTAATATTTTTTAGCTTGATTGATTTCCGAACTTTAATCATAGAAATTTATATTATAACATTTTTGTAATACGTAATAATAATGATTTTTATTGAACGTCTTGTAACCATTCGATAATAATAACATACTTTTGTGAAACATACATACAAATACAAATAACCAAAAATTGTGTTTACAATGATTACAAGATGAAGTTTGAATTCTTCAAAAATTGGTTAAGAATAGTAGTAAATACATATAGAATGAAAAATCCGATACGAGATTTTCTAACCGTGTTTTGTTAACAACAAATTACTTTGGATAACCATGCACAATTCTACATGCTAGAATTTGTTACTGTTTTTTTTAAATGTGGGATCGATTTTTTGTATGAATTAAATCTTATATTTAATTGCAAATGATCGTCTTGGACATAGATTTTTCATGAAATAAGGATAGAAATTTACTGAATTACTAAGTAGAGTAGATTGTACATCCGCTCGTTGCTTCCATAAATAATCGAAAAAGTTTTCATAATGCGAAACAATCCTGTAATATATTATGGGCACATTTTTCATGTGATAATGTCATGTAAGAACATCATTCCTATATGTACACTCGGATACTATTGAACTTTGAATAATATCGAATTAGTGCTATGCTTTGCGCATGTTTGTGACTGGTCACGGAACGCTCTATTTACCGGAAGTACGGTGACCTAACCTCCCACACTAAATACGGCGTAAGAGTGATCAGTCATTCAACGTCAGCTGGAATGCGCAGGACGTGGCGGCAATCGCAGTTATTCCGACAATTCTACCGACAGTATCTTTTCACAGGCTATCCACCTTTTCACATGTCACAATTTGGTCGAGTGTTTATAAAGATGAATATATATATATTTATATTCCTTCTCCGATTTAAACAATTATTTATTTATATCAACTCAATTGCTTCTTATAACAAAAACTGGCCAATTTCTTTATTGATATCATAACTTTCTTTTGCTATATTAAAATTGAAATTTATGTAAAATCGAAGGTAAAGAGAAGAAACACTAAAGAAATGGTAGTCTGTCCAACAGATCCTTCAAACAAAGATGTTTACGCATTCATATTGATATAGATAGATGAAAATTTCAAGTTATTCAGCTTCATGTATAAGCATCATGTTCTTTCAGTGTCTGTGATTCACTCATTTACGAGGTAAAAGAAGACACATATATTAACATAATTATTTGTTGAACTAATTAGAAATACCTTTTTAATCATTGCATTATAATCACATTTCTTATCAACCTTTACTAAGGGAAAAGTAATAAACGTACACAATAAACCTGCTAGAATATTATTTACATTATTATTGAAAGTTTGACTTTAATTTACATAATGAAAATAGACTATTAGAATAAGCACTCTGTATTTTCACCACATAAGGGATATCGAGAGTTTAAAAATTAACTTTGATTAATATAATAAAATAACTGTATAGATAGAGAAAACACTTAGAATTTTTGTGACATTGAGATATCAAGAGTTGCAAAATTAATCTTCAAGTTTTACATGAAGAAACGACCTTATACTTGCCAGCCTTTTACTTTGAAAAGGTTTTTTTTTGGGGGGGGGGGGAGATTTCACTACTTTTAAAAAGTATGTAATACCTAAATTACAAAGAACAGTTAACATCAACTGAATAAGTTATAAATTTAAAAATTAATGTGTATATGCTCACTGAAGATGGCCGCGGCAGTGGTACTAGTATTTGTCACTAGCGCCCTAGTTTTAAAAGTGTGTGCGCGTGCTCAGTCTGTGGCGTCGGTAAGTCGCTCTGTAGTCCTGGGGTTATCGACGTTACGTCTGCTATACCGTCAGTGTTTAACCTCTCGCGTGATTAACTTTGTCGCTGCTAAAGTATTTTAAAATTGTTGCTACGGGATCGAAACTCGTACTCAGGAGCAACTATGGATGGTCAGCTACTCCGAGGAGTGATTTCTTTTGGGACTTGTACACTGTGGTGATGGGAAATTTGTGCTTTCCCTTGGTCGATCATTGCTGTTTGGAATCAGATAAGTTATTTTTTTTTATTTAAATTATTGAGACTTTTTGTTGATTTAAAGCACCGGTGCTTTGTTAAAAGAATTTTGTCTTTTTGTTTTCAGGTCACTTGGTCAATGCTGCTTCGAAATTTGTGTATTACGTCTTAAGAAGATTTTGACGTCTCCTCTGGAATGGCATGCCAAGGCTAGTGCACAAGTTTTCGCTAAAATTTTTTGTAGTGAGAAGTACAACAGTGTTGTAGAGTGTTTTAATAAACATATTTAATTAATTTACATGACTTGACTAGTGCTTTTGACTTTTTGTAGTTTTTAAATTATGTATATGTGTGAATAAGTGTAAATCACTATGGTGTTTTTCAATAATTATTGTGTGAATTTGTGGATCTCAAGTGTGATTTGTCGAGAACAAGCAAAAAATGGTATAGTTATTTTCACTTTTTTTCCTACACATAATAATTTAATAATAATTCACATGATAATATAATTCACATAATATAATGTTAAAGTGTTTTGTGTTGTTTGGCTCTGTTTCCCTGGATTTGAATGGACTTATTGGTGTATGTTTATGTCAGACCTATCTGATTGAGTTCGTCTTTTGGAGCAAAAGGCCGTCTCTTTCAGATTGCTCTTCCTGGGTTCGACTAAGTTTTGATGTGTAAATAGTGGGTCTCAATAATTGTGCACATTGAATTTAGTTTGTGTGTTGGCTTAATTATTTGTTTTATTGCCTATGGAATTGATAATGACTTTTGCCGACCAAGTTTTGTTTGTGCATGAATAGAGGAATACTTATGAACTCAGTGCTTCGTGCAAGTGCGTTGCTTTAATTTTTTTAAATTATAGTTTGAAAGTTTTATTTGTGGGTCCAATATGGGATATTAATAATGCTGTTGGGGTGCCTGTCTATTAAGTTAACTATTTGCTTGTTTTGTTATTTGACAGACTCCTATGCTAAACTACTCTGTGGTACGTTAGACTATTTATATTGAGTTTGGGGTATGTGAAAAAGGCGTTGGAAGTGCAAACTGTGAATCTTTCAACGTCTTTTATCTTGGTACTCTGTGTTGAATTACGTTCAATGTTTTCTATTATTATTATATAAAAGAGTCTATCGATCTCTCCGAGGCAAGTGTTGGGAAAAAGGTAAAAATTAATTTATACCCTTTTTCCTTTTGTTTCGACGTTTCGGTGAACACTGTCACCCTCTTCAGGAAACTGTCAATTTATTTCAATAAATAAATAAGCACAATACAATTATAATGTGTGACAAAATATGACTTACATAAAAAGGAGCACAACAGCCTATAGATTGAAATGTGTTTCTTCCCCGGCCAATCTCAGGCGGGGGAAGGAGAAGCGAGAAGCAAGGAGACGGACTATTATTGTTCCGGCTTCCTCGACTACTGTTTCAATAATAAGGAAACAATAGGTGTAGCCAAACGCTTTTATATCAGCGAGGAGTCTCGCTAATTTTCGAGCGGTTTGTTTACAAGTGACGTCAATGCTCGCCGCTCTCATGCATGTTTACAAAATTTTAAATTCGTCTATAATCCGTTTTTCAATCGGTGAAATAAGTGTGTGTACACGTTATTGAGTTTCTGTGTATCTTCCATTTTATTGATACCATTATCCTGCATTTTTATGTGTAACATTTCAGAAATAAGTCTTTTATTTAAATTACTTTCTTTATCTTTAATATTTATTTTTTCAAAATTGAAACTGTGATTGAATTTATTATTATGCTCGTGTATGACGTTGTTTTTAGATTTTTTATGTTCCTCAATACGTGTACACACACTTCTCTTGGTTTGGCCCACATATCTAGCCGTACAATCATTACATTGCAACTTGTATACAACATTCTTTTCTAATTGTTTTTCCCTTTTGTCTTTGCCTTTAACTATAATATTACACATATGATTGTGTATTGTGTACACGAAAACAAGTTTAATTCTTTGTTGAGCAAAACGAATGTACACTCGAGTCATGAAAAATGGTTTAAAAATCTCACAGACGTAGATATACCAGCGAATGTTATATCTGTAACAGCATTAGGACGAAAATTCAATCCTAATTGTGACCTTAATGAAAATCTTATTTTTGAATGCATAAAAAACATAGAAACTTCAATTACATATAATAGTATTCCGGAAAACATTGCAAATAATATTAGAAGCACATTATTAAATAAAATTACACATTTTCTCAATAAAACTAGACACAAAACAATAGAAGAAAAAAACTTTGAACATAAATTAACAGAGACAAATGATTTCATTAAGAGTCACAAAGATATTATGTTTACCTTTGCGGATAAGGGTAACACGACGGTTGCAATGTACAAGAACGATTACATCGAAAAAATGGAGACTCTTCTAGCAGATAGAGATACTTACACTACGGTTAAGAAGAATCCGCTGTTAAAATTACAGGCAAAGGTGAAAAGCTTTCTAAATGTTTGGAATGATAATGGTTTTCTTGGGAAAAAATATAGTAGACATAAACTTACTCAAACGGACACGATTTTACCAAAAGCATATGGATTACCAAAAATCCACAAAAAAGATTATCCGTTGCGACCTATTATTTCAACAATAGGATCACCTACATATTTTTTCTCAAAGACATTATTCAAAATTCTACAAAACAATTTAGATAAGCCAAAATCCTATGTAAAAAATAGTTTTGAATTAATCGAAAAAATAAAACATGTGAATGTTCCGGCGGACCACTGTATTATAAGTCTTGACGTAAAATCGCTATACACAAATATTGACAAAGCATTAGTAAAAATTAGTATTGAAAAGAGATACAGGCGAATAGCTAGAGGTTCTGACATTCCACTCGATGAAATATTAGCAGCATGTGAGTTACTTATGGAGAATACGTTTTTTCAATTTAACAATAAATTTTACAAACACCTTTTTGGTACTCCAATGGGCTCTCCGATCTCGGGATTATTCGCTGATTTAGTCATGGATGATCTCGAGACGGACTGCATTTCAAAACTTTCGTTTAAACCGATATTTTTTTACCGTTACGTGGATGATATTATTACATGCATCCCGAAAACTAAAATTAATGAAACACTTAATATAATTAATTCATACAATAGCCGGTTACAATTTACACTCGAAATTGAAATAAATGACTCCATAAGTTTCTTAGACGTTTTGTTGGTAAAGAATAATGGCAAAATAATGACTGATTGGTACACGAAACCCACCTTCTCTGGTAGATTTTTAAATTATCATTCACAACATCCTGAATCTCAAAAAATCGCCATGGTGTACAATCTTATTGATAAAGCTATTAAATTATCGGACAAATGTTTTCATAAGAAAAACATCAATATTGTTAAAAAATTACTAACTGAAAATGATTATCCTGTCAACTTTACCAACAAATATATAAAAAAACGTATTGACAAAATAAATTCAAATGCACAATACCAACGTTGCAATAACGACACAAATTTTAAAAACATTGTTAGTTTACCCTATGTAAAAGGGATTTACGAACAAATGCAACATTCTTTAAAAGAGAAATTTATTACGACAGTGCCGAAAATACACAATCATATGTGTAATATTATAGTTAAAGGCAAAGACAAAAGGGAAAAACAATTAGAAAAGAATGTTGTATACAAGTTGCAATGTAATGATTGTACGGCTAGATATGTGGGCCAAACCAAGAGAAGTGTGTGTACACGTATTGAGGAACATAAAAAATCTAAAAACAACGTCATACACGAGCATAATAATAAATTCAATCACAGTTTCAATTTTGAAAAAATAAATATTAAAGATAAAGAAAGTAATTTAAATAAAAGACTTATTTCTGAAATGTTACACATAAAAATGCAGGATAATGGTATCAATAAAATGGAAGATACACAGAAACTCAATAACGTGTACACACACTTATTTCACCGATTGAAAAACGGATTATAGACGAATTTAAAATTTTGTAAACATGCATGAGAGCGGCGAGCATTGACGTCACTTGTAAACAAACCGCTCGAAAATTAGCGAGACTCCTCGCTGATATAAAAGCGTTTGGCTACACCTATTGTTTCCTTATTATTGAAACAGTAGTCGAGGAAGCCGGAACAATAATAGTCCGTCTCCTTGCTTCTCGCTTCTCCTTCCCCCGCCTGAGATTGGCCGGGGAAGAAACACATTTCAATCTATAGGCTGTTGTGCTCCTATTTATGTAAGTCATATTTTGTCAGACATTATAATTGTATTGTGCTTATTTATTTATTGAAATAAATTGACAGTTTCCTGAAGAGGGTGACAGTGTTCACCGAAACGTCGAAACAAAAGGAAAAATGGTATAAATTAATTTTTACCTTTTTCCCAACACTTGCGTCGGAGAGATCGATAGACTCTTTTATATAATATTAAAAAACACCGAGGGATAACGTCTTTGAATATTGTGTTATACACATATTCACACATAGTTTTGTATTATTATTTACACTCTGTATTATAGCTGACAACCTAATTTACTTTCATCGTTAAATATTTATTCATCACAGCCATAAAATTTATATATACTGAATTTACTGCTAAACCATAATATCAAAGAAAGTATAAAATATATATATAATATCAACTTCCATTTGGTCCCATTAAAAATGGAATAAATATCTGCAAAAAATACATGTTTACAAAGACCAGAGGTTATATATAATAACTACTGTATTAATGTACTAAAAAATGTATGTAAAATATCCATAGATTTTAATCACTACTATAATAATGACTACATATAGAAATTAGAGCGAAGAATATAATTGAAATAAGTTAGCTACATTTTGAATATTTCGGTCTTCGCCTGATTTAAAATCTGTTATAGCTATAAAAGCTTGTTTTAACATGCTAAATCAATACAATTGAGTTTATCTAAGAACATATAGTTTTGATTTTTATAGTTATGCACCTGACAATTTAGACCCTAAATCCATGAAATCGATGGAGTAAGTATATAATATACACATGCTGATTATTGTATAAAACATTACTGTTGCATCAAGCAAGAATATTCTCTATTATATAAACTGAATAATCTCTAAAATCCAACAAAATAAAACACTTTCACTAGCTATTCATAAGAATCCCTTTCGACGAACAGCCTGAGAGTCTACCTCCCAGGAGACGAAAGGAAAAGTTATGAACTATTCATATACACTTAAACAACTTAGAAACTTTCATGCATGAGCGATGCATATTCTTGACACTTCACTAGCTTCTCACAATAGAAAATAATTTTTTCCTTATATAAACTGAATATTCTCTGAACTAAGAAAATAAAACACTTTTACTATCTATTCATAAGAATTCTTTTCGACGTACAGCCTCAGAGTCTATCTCCCAGGAGACTATAGGAAAAGTTAACGTAAGCACTTCCACAATTGTAGAAACTTTCTTGCGTGGAAGATTGAATATAATCGTAACACTCAACCAACTTGTCACATTACAAGAAAATTATATAAACAGGAAATTCTGTATAAATTTTCTTTGATTCTTGAACGATGAAAATACAACACTTTTACTAGCTTCTCATCAGGATCCTTTTCGACATACAGCCTGAGAGTCTACCTCCCAGGAGACGATAAGAAAAGTTATGAATTATTCATATACACTTAAACAACTTAGAAACTTTCATGCATGAGCGATGCATATTCTTGACACTTCACTAGCTTCTCACAATACAAGACAATTTTTTCCTTATACTGAATATTCTCTATGTTGAAACTTTCTTTGATTCTTGAACCAAGAAAATAAAACACACTAGCTATTTGTAAGGATCCCTTTCGACATATAGCCTGAGAGTCTATCTCCCAGGAGACGATAGGAAAATTTAATAATTGTTCATAAGCACTTCCACAATTGTAGAAACTTTCTTGCGTGGAAGATTGAATATAATAATAAAAAACTTACACTTCTGCTAGACAGGTATAAACTGAAGAAAATATACATTTTTCACAATGCTGCAGATCTCAATATCAGACCTTCTTCAATAAAAATTCTCTTGTCACAATTACTTCATTTATATATAAACTGACAGCTTCATAACCTCATAATCTGAAAAATAACAGAGAATATTTAAACAAAGAATCAGTTCACACAATCCTTATTTATATTGCATATATAAAAACTGAATACTTATCTATAATTAGATCCTGTTAGTCATGGTTAAGATCAAGTTGTATTATCACTTATTATTTACGAAACTATATTCTTTAAAAAATACATAAAACTTATAACAAAGTTTTTTATTAAAATATTCATGTTGCTGATATCAAGTAAAAATAAGTTTCGCAAAACAAATACTGTTTTATATATAAATACCGTCTGCATAAAACATACTGCGTGTATAAGTACATAAATATATATATCTATACGCATGATGATCTATATACGTCACAGGAAGTACGTATACGCATACGTAGAGTCTACGTCACCGGAATCACATTAATTGTTCAGTTTTCTCTCGTGAAGAGAAATGAGGGGTCCGAATTTTCACTTCACAATAACTCTTGAAAAGAAGCAATTTCACAAAATATGACCCTGATGTGATTTTGTTAGTTTTTCCGCAAGCTTTCATTTAAGTGCTCATATGTGAGAAACAAAGCTGTCGATGTCAAGAAAACTGAACGACAAGATTCCAACAGGGCAAATTAGACGTATACATATATATCCCGAAACGTTTGGCAATTTGAATAAATATACTTGGCTCGAAGAGACGCATCTTTAATTAATTTTTTACAACAGTTTAAAAATTAACTTTCATTAATATAATGAAATAACTGTATAGATAGAGAAAACACTTAGAATTTTTGTAACATTGAGATAGCAAGTGTTGCAAAATTAATCTTCAAGTTTTACATGAAGAAACGACCTTATACTTGCCAGCCTTTTACATTGAAAAGGTTTTTTTGGGGGGGGGGGGGAGATTTCACTCTTTTAAAAGGTATGTAGCGCGTGCTCAGTCTGTGGCGTCGGTAAGTCGCTCTGTACCGTCTGCTATACCGTCAGTGTTTAACCTCTCGCGTGGTTAACTTTGTCGCTGCTAAAGTATTTTAAAATTGTTGCTACGGGATCGAAACTCGTACTCATGAGCAACTATGGATGGTCAGCTACTCCGAGGAATGATTTTTTTTGGGACTTGTACACTGTGGTGATGGGAAACTTGTGCTTTCCCTTGGTCGATCATTGCTGTTTGGAGTCAGATAAGTTATTTTTTTTTATTTAAATTGTTGAGACTTTTTGTTGATTTAAAGCAACCGTGCTTTGTTAAAAGAATTTTGTCTTTTTGTTTTCAGGTCACTGTGTCAATGCTGCTTCGAAATTTGTGTGTTACGTCTTAAGAGGATTTTGACGTCTCCCCTGGAATGGCATGCCGAAGCTACAACAACAATGTTGTAGAGTGTTTTAATAAACATATTTAATTAATTTACATGACTTGACCAGTGCTTTTGACTTTTTGTAGTTTTTAAATTATGTATATGTGTGAAGAAGTGTAAATCACTATGGTGTTTTTCAATAATTATTGTGTGAATTTCTGGATCTCAAGTGTGATTTGTCGAGAACAAGCAAAAAATGGTGTAGTTATTTTCACTTTTTTTCCTACACATAATAATTTAATAATAATTCACATGATAATATAATTCACATAATATATATGATAATTCACATAATAATTTAATTTATGTTAAAGTGTTTTGTGTTATTTGGCTCTGTTTCCCTGGATTTGAATGGACTTATTGGTGTATGTTTATGTCAGACCTATCTGATTGAGTTCGTCTTTTGGAGCAAAGGTTGTTTCTTTCAGATTGCTCTTCCTGGGTTCGACTAAGTTTTGATGTGTAAATAGTGGGTCTCAATAATTGTGCACACTGAATTTAGTTTGTGTGTTGGCTTAATTATTTGTTTTATTGCCTATGGAATTGATAATGACTTTTGGCGACCAAGTTGTGTTTGTGCACGAATAGACGAATACTTATGAACTCAGTGCTTCGTGCAAGTGCGTTGTTTTAATTTTTTTAAATTATAGTTTAAAAGTTTTATTTGTGGGTCCAATATGGGATATTAATAATGCTTTTGGGGTGCCTGTCTATTAAGTTAACTATTTGCTTGTTTTGTTATTTGACAGACTCCTATTCTAAACTACTCTGTGGTACGTTAAATTATTTATATTGAGATTGGGGTATGTGAAAAAGGCGTTGGAAGTGCAAACTGTGAATCTTTCAACGTCTTTTATCTTGGTACACTGTGTTGAATTACGTTCAATGTTTTCTATTATTATTTACACTCTGTATTATAGCTGACAACCTAATTTACTTTCATCGTTAAATATTTATTCATCACAGCCATAAAATTTATATATACTGAATTTACCGCTAAAGCATAATATCAAAGAACGTATAAAATATATATATAATATCAACTTCCATTTGGTCCCATTAAAAATGGAATAAATATCTGCAAAAAATACATGTTTACAAAGACCAGAGGTTATATATAATAACTACTGTATTAATGTACTAAAAAATGTATGTAAAATATCCATAGATTTTAATCACTACTATAATAATGACTACATATAGAAATGAGAGCGAAGAATATAATTGAAATAAGTAAGCTACATTTTGAATATTTCGGTCTTCGCCTGATTTAAAATCTGTTATAGCTATAAAAGCTTGTTTTAACATGCTAAAACAATACGTACAATTGAGTTTATCTAAGAACTTATAGTTTTGATTTTTATAGTTATGCACATGACAATTTAGACCCTAAAGCCATGAAATCGATGGAGTAAGTATATAATATACACATGGTGATTATTGTATAAAACATTACTGTTGCATCAAGCAAGAATATTCTCTAATATATAAACTGAATAATCTCTAAAATCCAACAAAATAAAACACTGCTTTCACTAGCTATTCATAAGAATCTCTTTCGACATACAGCCTGAGAGTCTACCTCCCAGGAGACGATAGGAAAAGTTATGAATTATTCATATACACTTAAACAACTTAGAAACTTTCATGCATGAGCGATGCATATTCTTGACACTTCACTAGCTTCTCACAATACAAGACAATTTTTTCCTTATACTGAATATTCTCTATGTTGAAACTTTCTTCGATTCTTAAACCAAGAAAATAAAACACACTAGCTATTTGTAAGGATCCCTTTCGACGTATTGCCTGAGAGTCTATCTCCCAGGAGACGATAGGAAAAATTAATAATTGTTCATAAGCACTTCCACAATTGTAGAAACTTTCTTGCGTGGAAGATTGAATATAATCGTAACACTCAACCAATTTGTCACATCACAAGAAAATTATATCTGAAATATAAAAGAAAACATTTAAACAAAGAAGCAGTTCACAAATTATTTATTTGTATTTTATATTTATAAAAATAAAACCAAATACTTATCTAATTGTAAATCATTTGTTTTTCTATTTTTGATTGTGTACATTGTATGTATACAAAAAACACAGTTTTAAAATAAAACTGCTTTTATAAAATATATATTTAGGTTAAATTTTACTTTATTTACACTGATTTTTATAATTACTAATAAATAGAATTTCTTGCTGATATATTAATAAACTCTGTTATTGTCATCGTTGTCTCACTCTGTTATTGTAATCGTCGTCTGCACCACAAACTGTATAAAAGTATATGATCAAAATTTAAAAAATTTGGCACAATTTTTAAATTATTTAATATCTTCAAAGGTGCAAAGAACGCAGCAGTCTGGTCGCAGTAGAGGAAGGAGGGGCAACAATTGGGCACAGCGAGGAGGAGTTAATGCTCCAAGAAACAGGCCTCCACAAGGAGGACAAAATTAAAATTGTAAAATAAAACAAAATGAAATATGGAGTTTTGAAGAAACGAATGTTTACTTATGTAAAAATAAAAAATTTACACTTCTGCTAGACAGGTATAAACTAAAGAAAATATACTTTTTTCACAATGCTGCAGATCTCAATATCAGACCTTCTTCAATAAAAAGTCTCTTGTCACAATTACTTCTTTTATATATAAACTGACGGCTTCATAACCTCATAATCTGAAAAATAACAGAGAATATTTAAACAAAGAATCAGTTCACAAATTCTTTATTTATCTTGAATATCTATAAAAAATAAAACTAAATACTTATCTAATTATATAAACTATTAGTTGATGATTGCTTGTGATTGCATAGAAAATCGACTTTGCTAAATACTTTTGCAACTTTTGCAACATACATTTGCATTAAATTTATATTAGATTGAACTGATTTATTTAATTATTAACACTTATAAGTTACTGCTGACATATATACATTTTTCTTTAGTACTGTGTTATTGTACTGTGTAATCGTCGTCTGCACCACAGAATCAGTAGCCCAAGCCTCCTAGCATGTGCAGTGGTCACGACGCCTCTGGTAAATACGGGCACCGCTATTTGAAAGATAAAAATGCGTAGATGACGCCTATATAAATTTCGAAAACGAAATATTTCCGGAAATTGACCAAACAACGGAAAAAAGGTACGAGTTTTCGGTTATTTCCTTATGAGTCGAAAAGTAAGAGAGTAACATGAAATATAGAAGAGAGCACATTTGTAGCTCTTAAAATTATGAACAAAATGACGTATCAAACGCCTCGATCGAATCAATAGAAGCGGAGATAGACGGTGCGGAAAAGCTTGTAAATCTATATATATATATAACTCTCCACTCGCCGTTATATATATAGATTTACACCACTGCACATAATGCATGTATATGAAAGTAGTAGTATATCTATATCTAGTAGGACTGACGTCACACGATGACGTATCCGCGGAGAACATTTTTCTCCGGGAGAACAATTTTCGTTGAGGAATTCATGACTCTGAACTTTCAATTCACACTAACTTTTGATAGAAGCCATTTCACAAAATATGCTCCTGATGAGATTTTGATAGTTTTGTTACAAGCTTTCATTTGAGTTCTCATATGTGAGAAACAAAGCTGCCGAAGCAGAGAAAACAGTACCCCGTGTTTCTAAAAAGGCCTTGACGTACCTTATACTTGACATCGTGGCGCTACCGCGCCCCTTGATATTAATGTGTATTGTATCTGTGCAGTTTATATATGCAGACGAGCGGATCAGCTGGCTCCTACCCTACGTTATATTTACATTTTAATTTAAATTTTTTCTATGTACAATACACACGTAGTGTTAAAGAAAAGAGAAAGTATCTCATATATACATTAACACATGATGATACAATAAATTAATAGTGAAGTGATTTTATTTTCAAACATATCAAGAGGCGTGGTTATGTTAAGACATCTTACAAACATAACGAAAAGGCTAGAATTAGATAAGTACTTAGTTTTACTTTTTTTCGTACATAATATAATGAAAGATTTTCTGAACTGATTCTTTGTTAAAACGTTTATTTTTCAGGTTTTACTGGAAGGCATTATTCAACTATAAGATTATAAATAATTTTCTTGTTATGTGACAAGCTAGTGAAAGTGTTGTGCTTTTTAAGTATCATTGAAAGTTTTGTTATTATTCTATTTAAGTTCAGAAGACAAGTGGTTCCAGATGTAACGAGACTTTTCTCAATAGAAAAGCATGTTTTACTTAGTATACGGTATAAAGAGAACTTGCGAAGGCATACAATTTTACAAGCGAAGAATTCTCGTGACATCACAAGCTGGTGAAATTTTCATTTCTTAGTATCGAAGAAAGTTTTTAGTGTTTGCAGTGCATGTTTTTCTATTTTTATTAAGAAGTTACGCAACTGTCATGTTATATTCCTGTGAGAAGCTAGTGATGTGCAAAATATTTTTACAAGATTTATAATTATTGCACAAGTTCAGAAGACAAGTGATTTAGAATTTTCACCCAATTTTGAGAGAGCAAGTACACTCAGATTCCAAACGTAACGAGACTTTTTCAGGTTTTACTGGAAGGAATACAACTATCAGATTATACAGAATTTTCTTGTTATGTGACAAGCTAGTGAAAGTGTTGTATTTGCATCATTTATTTACCATTGAAAGTTTTTACAGATTTGCAGTGGATATTTTCCTATTTATAATTATTCTATAAGTTCAAAAGACATGTGGTTTAGAATTTGTTCGCAATTTGGAGAGAGCAAGTACACTCAGATTCCAGATGTAACGAGCTTTTCTCATGGGAAAAGCATTTTTTGTTTAGTATACGGTAACGAGAACTTATGAAGGCATACAACTATCAGATTTTACAAGGAAAGAACTCTTTTGACATGACAAGCTAGTGAAATTTTCATTTTTTAGTATCGACGAAAGTTTTTATAGCATTCAATATTGAACAGCTCAAATATGGTCTCATAATTTTCAGGGAGACCTACCTGAAAATTTAGACACTAAATTTATGATGTCAGCCGTGTAAGTATTTATGTGAAAGTCATACAGGGGATACCACAACTTTACTGACACTATTTTTTACAAGTTTTCATAAAGTTTAAATTCGATTACAGTTTTCTAAATGTTTACCGAATTAGGTGGGTTGCATTAAAAATGATAATACGTCTATCATAAAGAATCATAGGGATATTGGAAACTAACTTACATATACTTCTTTTTATTCTAAATATTATTTTCATTATTCTATAATATAGATTAAACAATTGTGAAGGATACGATGTAAACTTGTATAAATATTAAAATGCTATATCACTCATGTTCTGCATGAAAATAGTATACGTAACGTACAAATGCTTTCAAGAAAGCAGTTATCAGTTAATTAATTAGCAATAATTTTTGACGTACAGATGTCTTTGATGTATATTTGCGAAACAAATCATTATGGAAGAAAGTGTCTATCCGGACCCAGTCCGGAAAAAACGGACTCACAATCCGTGTGAATTCTTGGAAATTCCGTTATCTTTTATCTGGCCGTGCTTATTCCGTAGCCGTTTTTATGCCGTTTTTTAGTCCGTGTCGTTTCCGTGGCCGTTTTTCTTCATTTTTTTGGTCCGTTTCCGTGCCGTTTCCATGGCCGTTCCGTTTCCGTTTCCGTTTGGTCTCCGTTTCCGTGGCCGTGCCGTTTCCGTTTCCGTGCCGTTTCCGTGTGGTCTCCGTTTCCGTGGCCGTGCCGTTTCCGTTTCCGTGCCGTGCAGTTTCCGTGCAGTTTCCGTGGCCATGTCTGTTCCGTTTCCGTGCCTTTTCTGTTTTCGTGTCGTTTCCGTGCCGTCTCTGTTCCGGTGATGTAGCCGTGCCGTTGACGTGCCGTTTTCGTGCCGGTTTAGGTAAACTAGGTGGATATTTTAAAATACACGTAGATTAATTACCAAATTCGGTTGTAAGGAACAATTTTGCAGGTTATTAGTATGGAAATGTAGACTTCAGATTTTACAAATGAATCTACTAAAAGTCTTTTTCTTGTTTTGTTACAAGGAGACCAGTTCTCTGCGCAGATCTTTTCTTCTAGTATAAATAAATGAAATACATTAGCGCGTTTCGCACGTTCTAACCTCAAACTTGGTGATATTTATGATATATTATGCAAAAGCATTCCCGCTCTCGTATTGCGGGACTCGGAAATATGATGTCCACAAATTTCTTAACTTATCACAAAGTTTCCTCTTGGAGGAAGCAAAAAATTTTCGTTGGAAACTGGTACCAGTATAGAACCGTATTTTTATATGCTACTAGTGTTACGCGAACTTCGGCGCTCTGCGACTACAAGTTCGTTACCATTTTTTTTAAAGCGGATTATCGTTTGTTAGGGTTAATACTATATGTAGGAATTTTCGCAACGAAGTCAGACACCTGGAACTTTTCCAAAATGGCGCTCGAAAGGGCTGCCGACACGTTACTCTGACATAGGCGGTTTTGCGTTTGTCTTTACACCCTTCCACCCGCGCTCTGCGTGGCCTTCTAAACCTTTTTACCTGTGTGCGACCCGTCACTCGGACTTCGGCGGTTTTTCTCTGTGACTTTATGATCGCTACCATTGTTTTCAAAGGGATTTTGTTTACATTTTCAATTTTATTGAAGTACAATATTCTTCGGGAGAGACGACCACAAAAATGGGAGGGTTGACTAGAAAGAAGGGAAGGGTGACCGATACAAAGGGAGGGGCGACCTGTTATATGGGGTCGCACACAGGTAAAAAGGTTTAGAAGGCCACGCAGAGCGCGGGTGGAAGGGTGTAAAGCCAAACGCAAAACCGCCTACGTCAGAGTAACGGGTCGGCAGCCCTTTCGAGCGCCATTTTGGAAAAGTTCCAGGTGTCTGACTTCGTTGCGAAAATTCCCACATATAGTATTAACCCTAACAAACAATAATCCGCTTTAAAAAAAATGGTAACGAACTTGTAGTCGCAGAGCGCCGAAGTTCGCGTAACACTAGTAGCATATAAAAATACGGTTCTATACTGGTACCAGTTTCCAACGAAAATTTTTTGCTTCCTCCAAGAGGAAACTTTGTGATAAGTTAAGAAATTTGTGGACATCATATTTCCGAGTCCCGCAATACGAGAGCGGGAATGCTTTTGCATAATATATCATAAATATCACCAAGTTTGAGGTTAGAACGTGCGAAACGCGCTAATGTATTTCATTTATTTATACTAGAAGAAAAGATCTGCGCAGAGAACTGGTCTCCTTGTAACAAAACAAAAAAAAGCCTTTTAGTAGATTCATTTGTAAAATCTGAAGTCTACATTTCCATACTAATAACCTGCAAAATTGTTCCTTACAACCGAATTTGGTAATTAATTAACGTGTATTTTAAAATATCCACCTAGTTTGCCTAAACCGGCACGGAAACGGCACGGAAACGGAAACGGCACGGAAATGGCACGGCTACATGACCGGAATAGAGACGGCACGGCCACGAAAACGGCACGGGAACGACACGGAAACGGAAGGGCCACG
Organism: Philotrypesis tridentata; assembly: GCA_018906965.1. Classification (NCBI taxonomy): domain Eukaryota; kingdom Metazoa; phylum Arthropoda; class Insecta; order Hymenoptera; family Pteromalidae; genus Philotrypesis; species Philotrypesis tridentata. Next base: position 24,580 of record JACCIB010000473.1, read on the forward strand.
GAAACGGCACGGCCATGGAAAGGGAAACGGCATGGAAACGGCACGGCGACGGAAACGGAGACCACAGGGAAATGGCACGGACACGGAACGGCCACGGAAACGGCACGTAAACGGAAACAGAAAGGCCACGGAAACGGCACGTAAATGAAAACGGAACGGCCACGGGAACGACACGGAAATGGCACGGTAACGGAGACCACACGGAAACAGCACGGAAACGGAAACGGAACGGCCGCGGAAACGGAGACCAAACGGAAACGGCACGGAAACAGAGACCACACGGAAACAGCACGGAAACGGCACGGAAACGGAAACGGAACGGAAACAGCACGGCCAGGGAAACGGAGACCACAGGGAAACGGCACGGACACGGAACGGCCACGGAAACGGCACGTAAACGGAAACAGAAAGGCCACGGAAACGGCACGTAAATGGAAACGGAACGGCCACGGAAACGACACGGAAACGGCACGGTAACGGAGACCACACGGAAACAGCGCGGAAACGGAAACGGAACGGCCGCGGAAATGGAAACAGAACGGCCACGGAAACGGCATGGAAACGACAGGGCACGGAAACGGAAACGGCACGGCCACGGAAACGGAGACCACACGGAAACGGCACGGAAACGGAAACCACACGGAAACGGCACGGAAACGGAGACCACGCGGAAACGGCACGGAAACGGATACGGAACAGCACGGAAACGGCACGGCCACGGAAACGGAAACGGCACGGAAACGGAAACGGAACGGCCATGGAAACGGCACGGAAACGGACCAAAAAAATGAAGAAAAACGGCCACGGAAACGACACGGACTAAAAAACGGCATAAAAACGGCTACGGAATAGGCACGGCCAGATAAAAGATAACGGAATTTCCAATAATTCAGACGGATTGTGAGTCCGTTTTTTACGGACTGTGTCCGGATAGACACTTTCACAAAGAAAATATCTTCTTTCCTCTTGTGAATAAGTGATCGAACACAAATACTGGAAAAATATGTGATACTTATAGATCAAGTTGGAAAACAAATAATTATGTTAGGATGAATGTCTTCTTTTACATATTCAATGTGTTAATCACAATCACTCAAATCATGATGCTTATACATTAAGCAAAAAATCCGAAACTCTCATGTATGAAAATATGAACGTGTAACCATCTTCGCGTTAAAGGTCTGTTGGACAGATTATCATTTCTTTAGTGTCACTTCTCCTTCGATTATCTATACCTTCGATTTAACATAAATTATAATTTTAATTTTAAGAAAAGAAAGTTATGATATCAATAAATAAATTGGCAAGTTTTTTGTTATAAAAAGTAATTGTTTTCAAATAAATAAATAACCGATTAAATTGAGGAAGGATTATAAATATATGTGTTCATATAAACACTCAATCAAATTGCAGCATGTGAAAAGGTACAGTCGGGTACAATTAAAACTTTGAATAATAGCGACTGCTGCCACGTTCTGTACATGTAATAGAATGGTATGATGTTCTTACATGACATTATCACATGACAAATGTGCCCATAATATGTAGTAATATCATGTTTTTCGGTTGGCGGCAAGTTTTTCCGTCAAAAAATTGCGTTCTACATGATAGTATTTGTTCCTGTTTTTTGTAAATGTATGTAAATCAACAGAATTTAAATCTCATATATAATTGTATATAATCGTCCTGGACATAGATTTTTAATGAAATAAGGATAGCAATACATTTACTGAATTACTAAGTAGAGTTTATTGTACATCCGCTCGTAGCTTCCATAAATAAATGAAAAAGTTTTCATGATGCGAAATAATCTTGTCAAATTACATAATAATTTTAGACAAACATGATATTACTACATATTATGGGCACATTTGTCATGTGATAATGTCATGTAAGAACATCATACCATTCTATTACATGTACAGAACGTGGCAGCAGTCGCAATTATTCAAAGTTTAAATTGTACCGGACTGTACCTTTTCACAGGCTATCCACCTTTTCACATGCTGCAATTTGATTGAATGTTTATATGAACACATATATTTATAATCCTTCCTCAATTTAATCGGTTATTTATTTATTTGAAAACAATTACTTTTTATAACAAAAAACTAACTAATTTATTTATTGATATCATAACTTTCTTTTCTTAAAATTAAAATGATAATTTATGTTAAATCGAAGGTATAGATAATCGAAGGAGAAGTGACACTAAAGAAATGGTAATCTGTCCAACAGACCCTTAACGCGAAGATGGTTACACGTTCATATTTTCATACATGAGAGTTTCGGATTTTTTAGCTAATGTATAAGCATCATGATTTGAGTGATTGTGATTAAGGGGTTATATGCCTGAGTTAAACCTGAAAAAAATAAATTATTAGTTATTAGGCAAAAAAAAATTATTTATAAGTAATATTAAAAAAATTCTTTTTTCTACGTAAAGTATACATATTAATTGTAATTTTACATATTTTTAAACAATTATTTATCTATACTTACTATACAAACAATTCCATGTGTGAAGTATTAAATTTGATCAGATTTTTCCCTTTGCCGTATGAATTCTCAGCATCCGGGTGATGAATATAGACCAAACTGGATGGACAATCTTGTAAATGTCTTTCTCCTCAGCTTGAACGGAAGGGATTACTGAAACATAAAAATTTTAAATATTTAGAAACACATAAGGTCATAATATTCATAATTATAGTGAATTATGCATATGTTCACATGCGTAACATTCTTTAAACTTACCTTAGCCAATTTCCCTCCGTTCAAGCAGTGAAGAAGGGTTTCCTGGAGTTCTCTAAAAAATTTCAGCTTGATCGGTCCCATAGTTGTTGAGAAATTCTGCGGCAACTGACCTAAAATCACAAAAATTCAAAACTTGAGAAAAATGCATTTAAAGTTTATCAAGATGCTTATGTATACTTATCGGGTAGTACTTACATGAACTGCTTAGCATATTTTTCTTATATTTTGGCATAAGATACCTACATATTAAGGCATATATTGTAACCTGGAATTTCTCGCCCGCACGGGGATTCCAGTTATTTACAAAATAATTTATAATTCGCGCAACTGACTTCTTCTCCCAGCCTCGTGGAAACCTGCAATGCTAGAAAGCGGGAATGTGGTGGCAACCAGGTTGATGAATTACACAAATATATATAATGGTTAATAATCACAAATATATTCTAACTTCCATTGTACACTTATTATCCGGCAAACAAATTGGTAGTGACTCGACATATAAATCATGGGCACGCGGCCAAATTACTAAATCCACGGCTGCTCGGAAAACCTGAAAAGGGCCGCGAAAATCCTCTACGTTCGATTCTAACGGAACAAAAGGAAAAAACCGCCGTCCTCTGAAAAACGCGCGAAATAATCCTCTAACGGCCGCACGCGTGTTCCTCTACAAACACAAGTTTTCCTCTATCTATATTCCGTATTAAATACTCAAAATGCTCACCAAAAAGTCCTCTATAATTTCTCCAAAACTCCAATAGAAATTTCCCGTCGGCTCTGCGGCTCGAACTCCTTCCAAAACTACTCCTTGACAAGATGTCCACCCAGAAAAACAACAATTACTACAAAGAGAACTATACTATCGGGCTCCAGGAACGGAATGGCCGAGGCCGACGCTCCGATCGAGGAAGGATGCCGCGTTTTCCCACTCGACCTCATTCTTCACGGAAACGCAAGCCCGGCCTCCAAAATTACATCATTGGTCCCCTTTCCTAGAAAAATCCCCTATTGGCCATTAATAGACCACCACTAATTTATTCCTCTATCCGTGATTTTCCCCAGCGCCCTCTTTTCCAAATCCAATTTAATCATCGGTCAGAAAAACAATTAACGACCTCTATTATTTCCTTTAGTATGCAAATTCGCGCCCCCTTTATGGATATCGATCAATCAATTAATCATGTCGATATCCATCCAGTGGCTCCACCTATAGATAATCTGTAAGCCGCGCGATATTTGAAAATCCTGTATCATCCTCAAGTAAACCATAGCACTACATATGTCGAGTCAGCAAAGATTCCTAACCCGTATATTCCTCTATACATCTCCATGACGTCCGCAAGTCAACGTAAAGTCAACTCAGAGCGCTCCAAACGCCGTCAACTTCGCGCCACTATATCCCTCTCACTCTCTCTCAAGCGCACTATCTCTCTCTCTATCTCGCACACGCTCGACTCCCACTCTCGCCAATTTCTCTCTCCCGCTCGCGCCGACTCTCTCTCCCTCTCTCTCGCTCACGCTCACACTCGCGCTCTCCCCTCTACACACCGCCGCATGCATGTAACCGCGTGCGCGCGGCCGTCGGCTCGCTTCCTGCCATGCCCCGTCCCGAGCGCCGACGCGCCGCGCAGGTGGGACTCGGGAGCTCACATCCTGCGCTCCGCACGCGGCCGGTCAGAGGCAACTCCTGCGAGCGCCACCGAGCGCTGGCTCCGCTCCAGGAGCTGTCAACTCGCTGAGAGTAAGTCAGCTGGCCGTGCACAATGATCACGACGCAGCAATAATTATTGCTACGTCGCAATATAAAGACCCGAGTGCTGTATATGTAGATATACCAGTATCGAGAGCTCAAATTGAAATATAAATTTTTGATACGCATTCACAGTCAGTATGTTTCATATGAATATAATTGTTGGTATTGCTTACCCATGACTTTCTAAGATTGTTAATAGTTACAGCCAACTTCCACAACATCTAACCTTGCATCGAACACAGAAGTACCTTATCGTTCACATGCCATTGACAGCTTATATACCTAAAAATAAAGAACACACTCACAAAGAACAAGTTCTTCACAAATAATGTGTTATTTAGAGTCCAAAATACTTATCTAAATTTAAACACCACTGACACTCAGAAGTTTTCACTTCAGATCAAAATTCACAACATCAAGCTTGCACTAGACTGCAGATCAAGCAGACGAAAGAGCTGTCTGATAGCAAACTTAACTAGGTTGGTAAAACAGTGATTGGCTTTTCCATATGCTGTATGGTACCATGTTTTTAGGTGGTAATTTATAAAAATATTTTAGTTTGCACGCATGCTTATTATTTTATTAAAAAGATTAAATTAATGAAACAGATAAATTTATTTTATTTTTAATATTGACAATAAAAAAATCTATGCTTTTATCAGAATGAGCTATTTACTATATGCAATAATTCATAAATAAATAATTTGTGTTATTTTTAATAAAACTGTCTTTTATCAAAAGGAGTTTGTATGCATATTTAACGTTAAATTTTCTATAAAAATGTAATGGCTTTGAATAAACAAAAGCGCTATAGAATAAAATATGAAAAATACTTAATTTTGACAAATTATATATTTTTAGTATTTTGCCTATAATTTTGTAACGAAATTTTTTCGGGCAAAAGGAGTTTCAACAGTATATTCTACAGTAAATTTGCTATTAAAAATCAAATAAAAAAAAATTTGATTTTTTTTAATTTTAACTCAGGCATAACCCCTTAACTCATTGAATAGGTAAAAGAAGACATTCATCCTAACATAACTATTTGTTTTCCAACTTGATCTATAAGTATCACATATTCTTCCAGTATTTGTGTTCGATCACTTATTCACAAGAGGAAAGAAGATATATTATTTGTTGATCTGACGATTATAATATCAACACGTCTTAAGAGTATGCAGTAAAGCTACTAGTATTTTGTCTATATAAGTGTTATCAAGATATTTAATTTCCATAATTAAATAACTATATAGAATACAGCACTTATAATTTCTACTACATAAGAGTTGTCGAAGTTTGAAAATTAAAGTTGAATTTTAGAGTAAGCTCTAAGAATTTTTATTTTGTTTGTATGAATGTTAATAAAAGTTTGGTTTTGTCTGCATAAGTATTATTAAGAGTTTTTTTTACATTAAGGTTATCAAGAGTTGTCAAATTAATCTTTAATTTTTACATGAAGAAACGACCTCACACTTGCCAGCCTTTTACCTTGAATTTAACATTCACGGGATAAGATGTTAATTTGTTCTTTGAGAAGCAAAATTGCTGACAGTAATATGAGAGGACTAAAAGAATACCACCGGTATTACCCTAAAAACCAATACTACTTACGCAAAGTGTTGTACTAAGAAGAAGTTTTGTTCACAGAAAAGTTAAATAATAAAATTTTAAGTTTTTAAAAAAAATATCTGAAGACATTATTTCCACACCACCATAGAGGTAAATCCACTATTTTTTGATTAATACATTATAGAAATAATAAATCTGGAGAACTGTCAAATAATGTTTTGTAACATTTAATAAGCTCTGAGAGAAAAATAAAAAATTAGATGAATTAGGAAAATAGATATTGTCAATGAGTCGAAATATCGTATACAGTTAAGCAAATACTTTAGTAGATGCGAAGCAAAATGGCACAATAATTAGAGAGATCCACAGAAGGAAAATACATATTGCTAATGAGTCGAAATATCGTGTACAGTTAAGTAAATACTTTAGTACTTATTCAAAATTCCCAGTCTTTCCCGAGCATCTCACTCTCAAGCAGTTGTCCTAAGAGAAAACGAAAAAGTTACATTTTTGATGTTCTAGATAAATAAATAATAATTTATTTAATGTGGAAGAACTGTAACCACTCTATTCTTAAACATGAGTTATAGGTATGTAAAAATTAGTTCTTCGAATTTAATATTCACGCGATAAGATGTTAATGAGTTCTTTGAGAAGCAGAATGGCTAACGATATTTTGTAAATTAATAATAATGTATAATAATACAAGAAGATATAAGAAGAATTGTAATTAATAATAAATTATTCATTATTTCCACACCACCATAGAGGTAAATGAGACGCGCGTTTTTTTAGAGTGGTTTTCCCCTGTAGGCCTATTCCACTGTTATATTATTATTTTATTAATAATTCATTAATTTGTATTTATTTTGTAATAAAATGATGATGATAGGTAAAGAAAGCTGTTGATTATAAATTTATAATTTGTATGTTAATAAATAATATAATGAAAACTATGTCATATATAAGTATGTGTGAAAATGTGTATAACACAATATTCAAACACTTTATCCGTCAGTGTTTTTTAATATTTTATAAAAGAGTCTATCGATCTCTCCGAGGCAAGTGTTGGGAAAAAGGTAAAAATTATTTATACCATTTTTCCTTTTGTTTCAACGTTTCGGTGAACACTGTCACCCTCTTCAGGAAACTGTCAATTTTTATTTCAATAAATAAATGAGCACAATACAATTGTAATATGTGACAAATTATGACTTACATATAGAGGAGCACAACAGCCTATAGATCGAATGAGTTGCTTCCCCGGCCAATCTCAGGCGGGGGAAGGAGAAGCGAGAATTATTCTATTATTGTTCCAGCTTCCTCGACTACTGTTTCAATAATAAGGAAACAATAGGTGTAGCCAACGCTTTTATATCAGCGAGGAGTCTCGCTAATTTTCGAGCGGTCTGTTTATAAGTGACGTCAATGCTCGCCGCTCTCATGCATGTTTACAAATTTTAAAGTCGTCTATAATCCGTTTTGTTTTTCAATCGGTGTAATAAGTGTGTGTACACGTTATTGAGTTTCTGTGTATCTTCCATTTTATTGATACCATTATCCTGCATTTTTATGTGTAACATTTCTGAAACAAGTTTTTCTTTTAAATTGCTTTCTTTATCTTTAATATTTATTTAATGTATTTAGATGAGTGTGTATACACTATCTAGTATGATTTTATCCCTCGGTAGTTTGTTAAAATTCTTTTGTTGTTCTTATCGATCTCTCCGAGGCAATGGTTTAGAAAGGGTTTAAAAAAATTAAAACTCCTTTCTTTTAAGAAACGACGTTTCGGCGATCATTGTCGCTCTAATCAGGAAAATATTGGAGCACATTTGATTTGTGTACATCTCGATAATCCTTTCCCCCGGTCAGTTAACAGTGGGAGAAGAGAGAGACCGAGTGACACAGCTATTATTTATACGTATATTATGTATAAATAATAGCTGTGTCAGTGATATTTATTTTTTCAAAATTGAAACTATGATTGATTTTACTATTGTGTTCATGTATGACGTTGTTTTTAGATTTTTCATGTTCCTCAATACGTGTACACACACTTCTCTTGGTTTGGCCCACATATGTAGCCGTACAATCATTACATTGCAACTTATATACATCATTCTTTTCTAATTGTTTTTCTCTTTTGTCTTTGCCTTTAACTATAATATTACACATATGATTGTGTATTTTTGGCACTGTCGTAATAAATTTTTCTTTTAAAGAATGTTGCATTTGTTCGTAAAACCCTTTGACATAGGGTAAAGTAACAATGATTTTAAAATTTGTGTCGTTATTGCAACGTTGATATTGTGCATTTGAATTTATTTTGTCAATCCGTTTTTTTATATATTTGTTGATAAAAATAAAAAAAAAATAAAATAAAAAAAAATAAAAGAAAATAAAAAATAAAAACAAAGATATTTTTATTATTATGAGTTTTTGTATTTAGCGTGCTGTCCAGCGTGTATATTGGCGGCATGATATTTCTGTTTATACAGAGTTATTAATTTTTAATTGTAATTAAGGTAGGAGGGACCGGTGGAGCACGGTGTCACCCGGACGGTGTTCAACTGGATGAGGTATGCTGAACAGCAGAATGGTTGAGACGAACTGGAGCACGAGCTTTAGGAGTTGCAGAGTGGGAAAGGGATGCCCACAAGATGGAGTACTATTTCCTTCTCTGTGGTGTATGGTAGTGGACGGTTTGTTGAGGAAGCTGGAGGATGCAGGTATATACGCGCATGCGTATGCTGACGACATCCTTTCTTGTGAGAGAATTCTAGTGAGAGGCAACAACGGGGATGTAGTGGCGGGAGTCATACTGTACGCGTTGAGCCTCGTGGAGTAGTGGTGTAACACAGTGAGGCTACGTGTGAATCCCAGGAAAGTGAACGTCATGTTGTGTACAACCAGGTTCAAGAACAATACGGTAGATGATTGCCTTGAATAGCATTCCACTGAAACTGTCAAAGGAGGTTAAATACCTGGGGGTCACAGTAGACTCAAAGCTCAACTGGGGTAAGCACATAAGGGACAAATATGCGAAGGCTGTGAACACCTTCTGGCTGTGCAGGAGGGCGATAGGGACACACTGGGGACTGGGACTGATCCAGGTAACATGGATTTACGAATCTGTTATGAAACTGAGGCTGAATCATGATGCCATTGTATGGCCCTCCTCTAATAGTACCCATTCTTTTGCGTTTGATAATGTGAAATTCGTGGACCATGAAATTAATAGACATAAACATTTAGTTTCTAAGTTTCTTTATTAATCTAAATTGCAATAATATCAATAAATAAGAAGATGAAGATTCAATTTCATCAATAAATAGTATTTGAGATTAAATAGTTTGTTTGTTAAATAATTATTTTTGCACAATTTATGTTCATATTTACATCGTTTCTAATTTTTCTAATTTTTCTTGTTTCCCTCTCTCTCGCTCTCGTCTCGTGCTGCTGCTGCTAGGCGGCAGGCTGCTCGCGACGCCGCGTCACCCTTCTCTTGCTCTATTCAGGGCTGTCCGCTCGTCTGCTTGCACTAAAAACACCACGGAGTGTAAGACGTTGTCGTATTCATGGTGTGGTGTCCAGGCAAGCAGCTATTGACGGGATCCCCGTCACAATACATACAGGTGTATGTAAACATAGAGGTGTCCCAATGACAGAAAAGCCGAGAGTCGGGATCAAACCCAGAACTTCTCGATCTCGAGTCCGACACACTGTTTACTGAGCCGCCTCCGCTCTAATACAAACAAATTATTCTGTTAGGATGCATGTGTTCTTTTACCACGTAAATTAGTTAATGACAATCACAATTAAGCTAAGTAATCCGAAACTCTCATGTATGAAAATATGAACGTATAACCATCTTCGCGTTAAGGGTCTGTTGGACAGACTACCATTTTTTTAGTGTCACATCTCCTTCGATTACCTATACCTTCGATTTTACCTAAATTCCCATTTAAATTATGAAGAAAAAAATTTGTGATTTCAATAAATAAATTGGCAAGTTTTGTGCTAAAAAAGTAATCGTTTTGAAATAAATAAATAACCGTTTAAATTGAGGAAGGATTATAAATATATACGTATTCATATAAACACTCGACCAAATTATGGCATGTGAAAGGTGGATAGCCTGTACGGTAAATGGTGCATTGCGTGACCGGTCCCAAACATGCGCATAACGTGGTGCTATTTCGGGATTATTCAAATTTTCAATTGTACACAGCTGTGTATGGGGTATGATTTTCATCCTATGATTTTCCTAAATGATTTTCCTAAATGATGATTGTAACATGATAAATGTGCTCATAATGTGTTGTAATATCATGTATTTGTCCAAATTTATCAAGTAATATAACAAGATTGTCACGCATCATGAAAAATCAGAATTTTAGAACTAATTAACTTATATTATTTCGTTTTTCTGTTTTTATTTATGGAAGCAACAAGCGAATATACTATCAGCTACTCTAGTTAGTAATTCAGAAAATGAGTTGCTATTTGCTTATTTCTTGAAATTTATAGCATATTAGTCCGGGAGTCCTAGGATTTTACCAGGAAGTTCGTGCAAGAGTTTATTTTATAGCTGAAATATGTTGGTAGCCACTTACTGAAAATAGCCCTAAAGTCTCGACTTCGGACCCGATCGGGAACATTGTTATTATTGCAAATTAAGTTACCAAAATGCATTTTTTTTCCGTTTTTCTTGATTAACTTTTTTGTTACTCAATTTATGCAAAAACAGGTAGGGGCAAAAGTTGATCAGCATTGAATTTTCTATAAGATACATATATTCCGAAATGCAAAATTAATGTTTTTCCCGGCTAAATTGTTAAATAAAAAAAATTTTTTTTTCAATTTTCACATTGCCATAGTTTTTGTGAAATATGATCTTTATTTATCGGATTAGCCCTCAAAGATGACTTTTAGTACAGACAACGTAAAAATTGAAGCCCGATCTCGATATCTTAAAATGGCGTCTTGCGGGAAAATTATTTAGCCGAAAAGTTCAAATTGATGTCCAATTCGATCCAGGAACGATAATTGAATCAAACTATGTTTAATCGACAGTTTACGACGTAATTAACAAACGGTAAAAATAAATTTTCTTAATATTAATATTTAGCAACATTTCTAATAAAAATTTTTTTTTTATTTCGGTCAATTTTGGAGTGAGAGAATCGCGGCAAAATGCATCTTGAAGTACATAAAAAACCATGAATTTTGATATAAATTTTGTTAAGATCAGACCAATAGGAGCCGAGATACAAAAATTTTTTCAACCGACGATTACGCCGAAACTACTTGATATTTCAAGTTGAAATTTGGCACAGTGCTTGCTGAAATCATACTCTAAATGATTACATTTTACCCAATAGCTCTACATGCTTTAGTTCGTCTAAAACGACCGACGAAACATATGAATTCAGCGCGCGCGGCCGCGCCGTTGCTCCGGCCGAGCGGCGCGGTGGTGGGGGGGAAGCCGCGCGGCGGCGAACAGAATTCATACACCTTAGTTGCAATTTGATTATCTCGGTAACCAAAGCTACTATTGCAATAAATTTTTTTTTCATTTAACGTGTTTTTTTCTCAGCTTTAACGTCATACTAATTAAGTTATCATAGGCACAGCAAACACCGCAAATTACCAATTCTTTTGAAAAAGAATCTTTTTTGGCTACATACACAACCTTTGTACGCATGCATTGTACTGCTATAATCATAAAAATATTTAAATTTATCATATAAAGGTTGGGTAGCGTAATATATGCCATTAAAGGTTGTGTATGTAGCCAAAAAAGATTCTTTTTCAGAAGAATTGGTAATTTGCGGTGTTTGCGTTGTACCTATGATAACTTAATTAGTATGACGTTAAAGCTGAGAAAAAAACACGTTAAATGAAAAAAAATTTTATTGCAATAGTAGCTTTGGTTACCGAGATAATCAAATTGCAACTAAGGCGTATGAATTCTGTTCGCCGCCGCGCGGCTTGCCCCCACCACCGCGCCGCTCGGCCGGAGCAACGGCGCGGCCGCGCGCGCTGAATTCATATATTTCGTCGGTCGTTTTAGACGAACTAAAGCATGTAGAGCTATTGGGTAAAATGTAATCATTTAGAGTATGATTTCAGCAAGCACTGTGCCAAATTTCAACTTGAAATATCAAGTAGTTTCGGCGTAATCGTCGGTTGAAAAAATTTTTGTATCTCGGCTCCTATTGGTCCGATCTTAACAAAATTTATATCAAAATTCATGGTTTTTTATGTACTTCAAGATGCATTTTGCCGCGATTCTCTCACTCCAAAATTGACCGAAATAAAAAAAAATTTTTATTAGAAATGTTGCTAAATATTAATATTAAGAAAATTTATTTTTACCGTTTGTTAATTACGTCGTAAGCTGTCGATTAAACATAGTTTTATTCAATTATCGTTCCTGGATCGAATTGGACATCAATTTGAACTTTTCGGCTAAATAATTTTGCAACAAGACGCCATTTTAAGATATCGAGATCGGGCTTCAATTTTTACGTTGTCTGTACTAAAAGTCATCTTTGAGGGCTAATCCGATAAATAAAGATTATATTTCACAAAAACCATGGCAATGTGAAAATTGAAAAAAAAAATCTTTTTATTTAACAGTTTAGCCGGGAAAAACATTAATTTTGCATTTCGGAATATATGTATCTTATAGAAAATTCAATGCTGATCAACTTTTGCCCCTACCTGTTTTTGCATAAATTGAGTAACAAAAAAGTTAATCAAGAAAAACGAAAAAAAAAATGCATTTTGGTAACTTAATTTGCAATAATAACAATGTTCCCGATCGGGTCCGAAGTCGAGACTTTAGGGCTATTTTCAGTAAGTGGCTACCAACATATTTCAGCGATAAAATAAACTCTTGCACGAACTTCCTGTTAATAAGGTTTTGAACTCCCTGACTCCCGGACTATATGTCCTGGACGATCATTTACAATGAAATATGAGATTTAAATTTTCTGTTCATATAAAAAATGGATCCCACATTTTTTTTAATAAAACAGAAACAAATTCTAGCATGTAGAAAACAGTTTTTTTATGGAAAAACTTGCCGTTCCGTCCTATCATAGGCAACGATGGATGTCGTCTTCAGATTCTAAAAATTTCAAATAACTGATACTTCATTTAGAATGTATTTCCTACCATTCTTAATCAATATTTGAAGAAAACTTAGCAGACGCTACGTTAATAAGCCGCTCATAGAAACGGACGAAGTGACTCACGTGAAGTGCACAGAGTAAATTCAAATTAAAGAATGTATGTGTGAATACGTGTGTGACACAATATTTAAAGGCTCTATCCCTTGGTGTAAAAAATTAGACGGAATAGTACACACGAAAACAAATTTAATTCTTTGACGATCAAAACAAATGGAAACGCGAGTCATGAAAAATGGTTTAAGAATCTCACAGACGTAGACATACCAGCGAATGTAATTTCTGTAACTGCATTAGGACAAAAATTCAATTCCAATTCTGATCTTAATGATAATCTAATTTTTGAATGCATAAAAAACTAAGAAAATTCAATTACAAGTAATAGTATTCCAGAAAACACTGCAAATAATATTGAAGTACAATATTAAATAAGATCAGACATTTTCACAACAAAATTAGACACAAAACAATAGAAGAAAAAAACTTTCAACAAAAGTAACAGAAACAAACAATTTCATTAAGAATCACAAAGACATTATGTTTACGTTTGCGGACAAGGGTAACACGACGGTTCCAATGTACAAAAACGACTGTATCGAGAAAATTCAGACTCTTCTAGCAGAGATACTTAAACTACGATTAAGAAAAATCCGCTGTCGAAACTACAAGTAAAGGTAAAAAGCTTCCTGAATGTGTGGAATGATAATGGTTTTCTTGGCAAAAAATATAGTAGACAAAAACTTACTCAAACGGATACGATTATACCAAAAGTATATATAAAAACATAGGATTACCAAAAATCCACAAAAAAGATTATCCGTTGCGACCTATTATTTCAACAATAGGATTACCTACATATTTTTTCACAAAGACATTATTCAAAATCCTACAAAGCAATTTGGATAAGCCAAAATCCTATGTAAAAAAATAGTTATGACCTAATTGAGAAAATAAAACTGTAAGGGCCGGAATTGACTCCGGACCGTCTGAGTTCACTACAAACAATTATTTTTATTTGGAAGGATGTCCTTGGTCCCGAGACCTTATGTTTGTAAATTAATTATTAACAATACAATAAATAACTTAATTCCTTAGTGGTGGACCCTTAGCTAAGTCCACTTGTTCGATCTTACCTTTATGGATGGCTGGTAAGTCCTATTGCTTAGTCTAAATCAGTTTATGCGGACACGCTATTGTAAAGTGCGGACACGCTCCTTTTATGCGGACACGATGGATTTGTGTCCTAGAATATTGTATAGGTGGACTAGGTTGTATTTTGTTCCACCAGATGTGTGTGTGGACACATTAACGAATATGTGGACTCACTTGGAAAAGTGCGGACACGATTCGACAAAAGTGCGGACACGAGTACGAAAGTGCGGACACGAGTTGGAAAGTGCGGACACGATCTGACAAACTGCGGACATGCGGCTATATCAGAATAGGACATGCGGCTATATCAGAATAGGACTCGCGGATGTTATTATTGTTAGGATTTAAACCTTTATCTATTGGCAGAAGGGTTACGTTAGTAGGGCTAAGGTACTTTTGTTAATTAAATAATCTTTTCTTCTAATGCATCTAAAATACTTTGATTATTGTTATAATTTATTGTTTTGAAGCCAGACAAGTTCGAAGGTACAAAAGGGTCACACTCATTCATCTCTCATACTGATTACAATTATGTTGTTCGATCTTCTTTAGTTTAATTGTCTTAAATACTGAGATAGTAACTTACTTATAGTACACACGCTGCAGGTTGAAGCGTCCTTCCCTCTAGGGCGAGTGTGTGCGATCTTAACACTACACGAGCTAGTCGTGGCAAGTTGTATGGACTTATCTAAGCTGCGGCTTTATCCACTCACGCCAGATATGTTGGCGGTCCTTTCGCCGTAATGTATTGTAGTTGAGCAGTACTTTCGACCGGAGCAAATATGCCAGCTTGCCTGCAGAGTTCAGTGGATTTCTAGGCCCTCCAATATCGTACAGGTAGTACCTTGACACCCTCTTACGATCTCTGGTAGAGTCTTCTTCAACAGCTCCAAGTAATCAGCTAGTCTTCAGCGGCAAGTCGTAGTGACGGCAACAGCTTGCTTCACCGTGTGCGCAGAGGTTAGACGAATACTGGTACTTGGTTTAGTCGTGAAAGGCCCCGCGCGGACCGAGTCTTTGGCTTATAAAGCCTCATCCTCGACCAGGACGTTAGCTGTTTAATTAATCCGTGGGGATACCGTGATCCAATCAGAACTCGCCACTTAGAGAGAGGTTACAAAAGATAAACAATCGCTTACAGTATAAAATGCTGACTGCTCTTTCCAGATTGAAACTTACGCTTACCGTTGCTCAACCAGCACGCGAAACTGGTGTATTGCAATACATACATTGTCAGCATCCTCATTCATACACTCAAGGCGTACGCAACAACAATCACACTGTCAGCGCTCTCATTTACAGTCATACAGTATACTACACGAAAATCAACCACTCAGCAACATAATCGATTGACAAATAATATATTCAATCAATCGTGGGATTTTACAAAACATATTAATGTTCCGGCGGACTATTGTATTGTAAGCCTAGACGTAAAATCGATGTATACTAATATTGACAAAGCCTTAGTAAAAAGTAGTATTGCAAAGAGATATACGCGAATAGCTAGAAGATCTGACATTCCACTCTATGAGCTATTAGACGCGTGTGAATTATTTATGGAGAACACGGTCTTTAAATTTAACAACAAAATTTTATAAACAACTTTTTGGCACTCCAATGGGCTCTTCGATCTCGGGATTATTCGCTGATTTAGTCATGGATGATCTTAAGACGGTTTACATTTCAAAATTATCATTTAAACCTATATTTTTTTACCGTTATGTAGATGATATAATACATGCATTCAAGAACAAAGATTAATGAAACACTTAATATATTTAATTCTTACGATAGCCGTTTACAATTTACACGTGAACTTGAAAGAAATAACTCCATAAGTTTCTTAGACGTTCTGTTGGTAAAGAATGCAGGAAAAATAATGACTGATTGGTACACGGAGCCCACCTGTTCTGGTAGATTTTTGAATTATCATTCACAACATTCTGAATCACAAAAAATTGCCATGGTGTATAATCTTATTGACAAAGCTATTAAGTTGTCAGATACATGTTTTCATAAGAAAAACATCAACATTGTAAAAGGATTACTAGCTGACAATAATTATCCTGTCAACTTTACCAACAGATATATAAAAAAACTTATTGACAAAATAAATTCGAATGCACAATATCAACGTTGCAATACTGACACAAATTTTCCAAACATTGTCGCTTTACTCTATGTTAAAGGGTTTTACGAACAGATGCATTCTTTAAAAGAAAAATATATTACAACTGTGCCAAAAATACACAATCGGATGAGTAATATCATAATTAAAAGAAAAACAGTTGGAAAAGAATGTTGTATATAAGCTGCAATGTAATGATTGTACGGCTACATATGTAGGACAAACGAAAAGGAGTGTTTGTACACTTATTGAGGAATATATAAAATCAAAAAATAATGTCATACATGAACACGATAGAAAATTCAATCATAGTTTCAATTTCGATAAAATAGATATAGAGGATAAAGAAAGTAATTTGAACAAAAGGCTAGTTTAAAAAATGTTACATATTCAAATGCAAGACAATGGTTTAAATAAAATGGAAGACACAAAAACTCAATAACGTGTACACACACTTATTACACCGTTTGAAAAACAAAACAAATTATAGGCGACTCTAGAACTTGTACATATGCGGGAGAGCGACTAGCGTGACGTTACTCGTAAACAGACCGATCGAAAAAGCAGCGAGACCCCTCGTTGATATAAAAGCGCTGGCTACACCTATAGTTTTCTTATTATCGAAACAGTAGCTAAGGAAGCCGAAGCAATAACAGTGTCCGTCTCCTTGCTTCTCGCTCCTCCTTCCCCCGCCTGAGATTGGCTGGGGAAGAGAACATTCGATTCGATCGGCTGTTGTGCTCCTCTACATGTAAGTCGTCGTTATTCACTTATTGTAAAAAAATGTTTATTGTGCTTATTGATTTATTCAAATAAATATTGAAAGTTTCCTGAAGAGGGTGACAATGTTCACCGAAACGTTGAAGCAAAAGGAAAAATGATTTAAGATTAATTTTTACCTTTTTCCCGACACTTGCCTCGGTGAGATCCATAGATTCTTTTTAAAATATCAAATTAAAGAATATTGTACATTGTAATATCCTGGCCCTGGCCAACGCCACTACTCAGCACTGCTGCCGCAATCGCGAGCGCGAGTTTCAAAAGGAGAAAAACGTTTTAATTTAGGAAATGAGCTTAATTGGAACTGGGCAAATGAAATCAAGTGAGTTTTAAGTTTAAACACAGAAGTCAACTTAAACCGTCCAACTCTCTCTATATATTATCAAAAAATGTATATTTACAGAGTTTGGGAAAATACAATAAGTAGCTCGGACTCGATTGCCTCTCTTCTCTGAAGGTCCTTCCTCTGTCTTTCATTGGCTGCTTTGATTTTCTTCGGGTTTCTCATTGGTCGTTGTTCTTCCCTTTTCGCGTCTTAAAATTTATATGTGGAGTTTCTTTTGTGTGACGTAGTTTTCGGCTGCAGCTCCCTCGCCAGATGTTGCCAATACGTTGCTGTTGTGGCGCGTTTCTTGAGACTGGTTGCAGAGTTTCGCATCTCGGGTTTTTTGAGCGGTCATAAATTTGGAGAAAGCTGCCACTGAATTTCTGTTGTGAATGGATCTATTATTTTAGATTTCGAATTTTGCGTGAGAACGACCGTTGGTTTCTGGTTTGTATGGTTCCAGTCTATTTGATATTGAGTGATTTTAGAATTTGAATTTACTGCGTAAAGGGAAATTTATCCGCGACTATACCGCCGCAACGACTCTATTGGATTACGTTACAACATATTATTTCATTGCATCCTATCCTATCCCGAAATATCTGATTCCACCGTTTCTGACCGTTCCGTGTTAGAGAGTTATTTTTGAAAATGTTGAGAGTGTTATCTACAATCTCTATTACAAAATCTCAAGTGAGATCTCAGATGATATCTTAGGTGACATATCACCTGAGGCCTCATGCCAAAATCTCATCTAATTGATTTTTATCGATTTTTCGTTCATTATGTATCTAAGGCCGTTCTTAATGAATTAGTGACAATGTTTGAATGAATCGAACTTAGAAAATTTTAAAAAATTTGAACTTAGAATTTTCACGAATTTCGGACTTAGATAAATATGGTACAATTTATTAAAAATTTTCTAATTTCGAATTTTTCGAAAATAGTCACTAATTGACTAAGAATGATCTTAAATATATAATAATGAACGAATAATTGGTAAAAATTGGTTACATGAGATTTTGGCGTGAGGTCTGAGGTGAGATGTCACCTGCGATATCATCTGAGATTTCACTTGAGATTTTGTAATAGGGATTGTATATAACACTCTCAACATTTTCAACAATAACCCTCTAACACGGAACCGTCAGGAACGGCGGAGTCAGATATTCCGAGATAGGATAGGACGCAATGAAATAATATGTTGTAATGTAATCCAATAGAGTCGTTGCGGCTGTGCAATCACGAATAAATTTCTCTTTACGCAGTAAATTCAAAATCTAAAATCATTCAATATCGAATAGACTGGAACCATACAAACTAGAAACCAACGGTCTTTCTCACGCGCATAATCAGGAAACCGCTCAAAACTCGAAATCTAAAACTGTAAGCTGGTTACAGGAGCAGCACCGAGCAGCCTCGAGGACCGCCGAATAGGTGAGTAAGTGGGTGAAGAGAGATTGTATACGGGCTTCGAAAGATCCACGTGCTACGAACGCTTTGCCGTCACCTAACTCGTACGACTCGTCGTGCACGGAGACTTGAGAGGAGATGCGCCAACGCAACTGCTGCCGCCACTACCAGCGCCCGAGTGCCGACGATGAAGTTCAGCTCGCCCTCCCTCCCTCCCTCCCTCTCTCTCTCTCTCTCTCTGCGTACTCACTCTCATGAGCCGTCGTCTGGGCTTCTCACACGCTCTACCTACCACCGCGTATCCGCGTGCACGCTTTTACCTCTTTCCTATTAAATATATGCTGTTATCGTTTGCTTTTACTCGGAGGGTTGTTACTTTTCCTTGGATTATATTTGGGTTAGACGCTGAAAATTATTGGTAATTACACTTTATATTATGAAATATTAAGTAAAACTTTAAATGCATTTTACACAGATTTAGTTTTTTCATGATTTTTATTTACTTGCCGCAGGTTTTCATAGCAATGGGTAGACCAAATAGGTTCAAATTTCGGGGAAATCTTTGGAATAGGTTTCCTCACAAACTAAGCGGAGCAGACTTGGAAAAAGATAAGTTCAAAGTGAATGTTGCGTATGTTTACATGTGTAACATTCACTATAATTACTAATATTGTCAATATATGTGTGATTAATTATATTAAATTTGTATTTTTCCGAAATCGGCTCCGCTTAGTCTGAGACCAGACTTATGAGGGAGATAAAACACTTAGATTCATGAAGATTGATGGTACGGATCCTACAAATTCTTGCGGCAAGTAAATAAGAATGATGAAAGTCATAATTTTTGGTAAGTAAATACCTTTAATTGTTTTTAAATGTTACACTCACTTAATCCATATTTTTTATGCATAAAAGTGATGTGTAATACTTATATTTCATGGGAAAAATATAATTTTTAACGTACCTATATATGTTAATTTTTTACACCACTAATAATTTTTCTTTTTTTTCCAGGTTTTAACCCTGTCATAACTCCTTAAGTAGCGACTTCAACGGTATAACATTCTTACAAGACAGCTGGATGGAATTCAAAGGTAATTTCTCAGACATCTTAAAATACTTTGCTGGAGAATCTCACTACCGAAAGAACGTTGTAGCTGAGGGTTCTGATTGGAGGCTTAAATTTACAAACGATAACCATGGCAGGATCATCGTAATTAATCAGGATATACTACCCAATCAGCCCAAGACACCAGGAAGATTGCAAGGATCCATCACGTTGGACGAATCAACATTTGTGTGTTTAAAAAATTATATTTATAAATGTATTGATTTACGATTGTGGTGTTTTAATTTAATTCGTGGTAGTGTGAGCGAGGTTGTGAAAAATATTTCGGGTCATCGTGCCTCTGGGTATTGCAAAATCTAGCGTTCGACTTTTTTGCAGATACGTGGATGACTGTCTTTTGGTTGTGGACAGAGAGAAAATTGATTTTGTGTTATCTATATTCAATAGCTATAACAATTCCCTTCAATTTACGCACGAAATTGAGGTAAACAATAGTATAAATTTTCTTGATATGTCTATCATTCATGATTCAAGTGGCCATGTTTTTACTAATTGGTTTCAAAAAAATACCGCGTCCTCTAGATACATAAACTATTTCTCTCACCATCCAAAAAACCAAAAGATAGCAATAATGTACAACTTATTTGATAGGGCGATATTATTGTCGGATCCGCGGTTTTACGGTGAAAATATCGAAAAATGCAAAAAAATTCTCATAGCTAACGACTATCCTCCAGATTTCATAGAAAAATTTAGTAAAAAACGCATTGCTCGCAATTTGTGCATTTCTAAGGCCACATTGGAAGGTGCGGGTGCAGGTAGTGCGCATTCACATATTATTAAAAACAATAATTCTAATCCTAACTCTGGAAAAAGATATGCGGTGTTTCATGTTTATACAAGAAACGTTGTTTATAAGATCGACTGCTCCGATTGCGATTCTACGTACATTGGGGAAACGTATCGGCCGTTGAAAGCTAGGCAATACGAACACAAGAGATGTATAGAGAAAAAGGATCAAAACTCTCCCCTCGCGGTGCATGCGTTGGAGACGGGACACAGTTTTGATTTTAACAATATTAAAATAATAGATAGAGAGGCGTCTATGTTTCGTAGACGCTTTTCAGAAATGCTCCACATCCAGTTTTTTGATGGCACGCTTAATAGAGCTGAGGATACGTGTCGCCTCAAGGCAAGTTATAAAAATGTTATATCGAATCTAAAAAATAGTCCAAATAAAATTTAACTTGTAAATAATGGGATTGCGGAGGCTCGGTGGCGAGCAGACTGTATTAGGAGCCTAGCATGCAGATAGAGGTGTCATGCCGCTTCGCGCTCTCTTCAACTCAGCCAACACATGTTCGATAGTGATTGGCTGGCGAGCCGGAGCGGAACAGCCCAGTGGGAGGTCGGGGAGACCGGGTTGCCTTGGTAACGCGCTGGCCATACTGTATACTATATAGTCATACAGTCATGGTAGGAGCGTTTCTTGCGACGCGGCTTGGGCTCCCCGCTCTGTCACTTGAGGAGTAGACGTGCCACCTCTGTTCTGTTATACGTTCTTGATACACGGATGAAGCTCGAAATATCCGTCGCCAACGTATGTTGCATTATAGTTTGTGACATATATAATTGTTGTATTCTTAGTATGTGTTCTGCGTTTGATGTATGTATTGCGGGCTTTATATAGGCCGAATTTCAGTCGAGACACTAGTTGTTGTCCAGCCTCGGCCGGTGCCATATTGCCATCTAATGGCACCGGTAAAGAACCGTACTGTTTTTAAAATTTCTCGAGTCAAAATCCTGTAAGTAAATTTTTTTTTAAAAAAAGTTTTGTAAATTTCAATTAAATTTGTACATTTTAATTATAGCGCCATATGCGATATTCCTTGTCTTTTTACGATGTGAAAGATGGAGGTTTTTTACATATTAGGTAAAGATTTTTTTAAATAATTTGTAATTAATTTAAACTTTAAATTTATACTGTGTAATGAATTTTCAAATATTTTATAACCTTGTATATAGCCACTGAAGAGGGGATACATATATCCTGAAACGTTTGGCGAATTTTGTATTAATAAAACGATTTGGCTCGAAGAGACGCATAGTAAATTATTTACAAAAATATTGCAGATTTTATTATAAATAAAAGTAAAGATTATATGACGGAATCTCGTTTACTAAGTTATACACTGAGAATTGTGAAAAAATATGTTAATTTAATCAATGATACAGTACTTGCTACATTCAAGGTAAACGTTGATAGCTATTATAAAAAATATCATCAATACTCTTCAGAGCTTGAAAAAATTGAAATATGCTCAATAAAAGGTTGGAAAATTAATCAAACTGTGTCTTTTTTATTCACCTGTGAATCCATAATCCACCTCCTTTTCACATTCATAATCGTTAGTACGTCAAAAAGTAAAGTAAAAAGTGATGAAAGATATTTGTTTACAAGAAAAATTATTTCTCATTTCTCTGATTTCCCCCTCCCCCCTCCCTCCTCCTCACCCTCTTTCCCTCCCCCCCACTGAACACCACTCCCACCCATGGGTCTCCCTCCCTCCCCCAATTACTCGGTGTGCATACTCCCCCTTCCGCCCCCCGGGCTATGGCGCGTCAAAAAAAACCTCCTCGCCGCTCTGGGTTCGGTGGTGGGGGTTTTGACGCGCAATATTTCGGCGTATACTACTGGCGTATAGTACAAGCAGCTACCAAAATATGAAAAGAACTAATTTTTCATTAAGTGAATTAGTCACAGAGATTCCATAACAAGTTTTAAGTTCATTCGTAGTACCAGCTTTGAGTTTTTAGAATTTGAAAGCTCCAATTTTTGCTTATTACAAAAGTGGTCCAACGAACAAACCTTAAAATTGTGAAGGCATCCCTATGATTAATTCAATGGATCTTACCTTTTTGATTAAGTATCAAACCTAGTTGCGTAGATTGCATGAACACTTGCGATTGCAATTTTTTGTTATTGTTTACTTGATTTTCTAATTTTATATTATATAACCATAATAAATGTTACGACTGAAACAATTCTTAATCATAAAATTTTATTACATTGCATAAAAGTTGTCAAAGTTCATATATTTAGTGATCCATTATTAAATGGATACATTTAATAGATGCAATCAAAATGTAAATCTTACGCTCACTCTAAACCAGTTATTTTGCTAAACTTAATAGTAAATTAATGTATTTAGATGAGTGTGTATACACTATCTAGTATGATTTTATCCCTCGGTAGTTTGTTAAAATTCTTTTGTTGTTCTTATCGATCTCTCCGAGGTAATGGTTTAGAAAGGGTTTAAAAAATTGAAACTCCTTTCTTTTAAGAAACGATGTTTCGGCGATCATTGTCGCCCTCATCAATCCAATATTTTCCTGATGAGGGCGACAATGATCACCGAAACGTTGTTTCTTAAAAGAAAGGAGTTTTAATTTTTTAAACCCTTTCTAAACCATTGTCTCGGAGAGATCGATAAGAACAACAAAAAATTTTAATAGTAAATTTTTTTCGAATAAAAAAACTTTTTTCAGTTCACTAGTTTGTCACAGGAATTCCTTTCCTACAAAGCCTGATAGTTGTGTATAAACTCCTGCAATGCAAATAGAAAATATCTGAAAAAGAAATAAAAACATTTAATCAAAGAATCAGTTTACAAAATGTTTATTTATTTTGTACTGCTATACATCAAAATAGAACTAAATAATTATCTAATTATATACTATGAATCGTGTTGATCATTGTGTACGAAATTAACTTGATTATTTCATACTGTTTTAAAATATTATATTTATGTCATATTTCACACTATTTTATGATAATGTGTTAAATTATTAATTAAAATATCCACGTTGATTATTATAAATATAAACAATTTTTTACCGTGAAACATCACCTGCATTTGTGCAGCGTGTACAAGTCTATATCTATATTGATGCATGAGGTCTATATGTTATTACTGAAATAGAGCTGACGTAACCGGATGAATTGTTCAGTTTTAATTTTTTTCTCTTGAGAAGAATCGAGGAGCCCGAAACTTCACTTTACAATATCTATTGATAGAAGAAATTTCAGAAAATGTGACCCTGATGTGATTGTGTTAGTTTTGTCGCAAGTATTCGTTTCAGTACTCCCATGTAACAAACAAAGCTATTAAAGTGGAGAAAACCGTAAGTCGAGTTTCGAACAATGCCTATGAGATTTATAATAGGGTCTCGCTAGCGCCCGACTGCCGTGTACGTACTGACGTACCTTATATTGGCCATCGTGTTGCTACCACGCTGTTTGATAAATTATTAAAGTTTGGTTTTATTCTTAAAACATAAAAAAAAATTTATATAAATAATTAATTTATTAATAACAAATTACATCCCATAATTAATATATTTGTTCAGTACAAGCTTATTACGAGCATTATAAAAATATTCTTGAATTAACTAGTTTTATGAGGAAAACAAAAAGGGATGTAACTGAGAATGACAGCACGTATTTGTACCATGTGTTGGAAAGTGTCGGCGGGAAAGAGCGAGGGTTGTCAAAATGTCATAGCAGCTTAGCCCTGAAAAAAATTCTGAAAATGTTACCTACTTTTGTAATGAAAGCCGAAACTTTCATTTGATTTTAAACCCTGTTATTAACAGTTTTTGACGAATTTCTTTTTGGAATCATTTTTACATGTGTTATGTCGAAAAAGACGTATTAGTTTACCAATTTTAGGCCTGACGTTGCCGTCAATAGCCTGGGTAGTTTTGGTGCAATTTGCCCCTTTGGGTGAAAGAGAAGGAAAACGAAGGAAGTATAGAACCACGGGTTATTCTTATTTCGGCTAAATCATCGATGTTGAACTAATTATACTGGCGAAGGATTCCTTTAATGTCAATGTTTCCTAAACACTTGCTTTGCCACTAACAAGCGAGGGCACAGTGTTTATTATCATTGAGTTAAGAAATGCGGGTGTGATTGGTTAAATACTGCAACGATCCTCTCCTGCACAGGAATTTCTTCTTGAAGAGAGTCAATTACAGTAGTTTTTTTATTGGAAGTTATTCCGCGAACAAGGTTTCAGCAGTAGAATTTTCTTTCAATCTACACAGGGCACTCCGCACGAGCCCTGAAGGTGAAGGATACTTCTGCTTTTTTTTATATCGCGCGAATTACGTCCACCGGCACTGGACGTCCTATAGTACGAAAGAGATTAGGTCGCGGGAGCTAGGTGCTCTTAGATTTTAAGATGAAAAAAAATGTAGAATTATTTACTCTTTCTATTGTTGATTCCTGGTTTGGAAGCCTTCGATGCCGAACACGCGATTGCGGGGTTGAGAAAAGTGAGAGAAGGAAAACAAAATTTGATTTCAAGAGTGATGTAAAAATAACATTATGATGTATTTGCAAAGAAGATAAAAGTAGTTGAGACAAAAAGAAAAGTAGTCGACTTGACTCGGCGAAGGTCAAGGACTGAGTAAATTGATTTTTTAGTAGTTTATCTGGTCCACCCGCAAGCAGGACACAGAGTGTGTGTTGTATGATTCCAGAGATGAGGAGAGAGATTGACGAAGACGGGGTTTTTCGTGCACCGAAAACTGAGCCAAGAAATTGTCAGTACCTGCTACGAGTGGTACCGGTGTACCAGATGTATCAAAACTATATACAAATAAAGCAGTGAAGGGCTGCAAAGCCTGCAGAAAAAAAAATTTTTTTTCAACAGAGTTTCCAGCTTCGACGCAGTTTTTCTAGCTGCAATGTCCGAGTGCCTTATACCTGACTGTTCTCTCGACCGAATCCAGAGCGTTAATCCTTTTATGACGATTAACTTTGGCGCAACGAAAACTCAAAATGATTCAAACTACATATTTAAAAAAAATGTTCATTTCCATGTTGTTAAAAAATGTTCAACAATTTAAAGTTGTGATATATACATTTAATCTATTTTAAAATCATTTTCTTCGCTCTGCCGCTGCTAAAAATTAAAACTTCAAATTGTTAGAATTTGACCATTCAAATTTGTTTGTAATTCTTGAAAAATTGTTAACTTAAACAGAGTATGCGATTTTTCGTAAATGCCCAATTTTCATAAATTATAATTTTTTTTTCGTCGGATTTGACCGTAATTAAAGGGATTAGTATTTAGGTTTCCGCCTCGGCAGTGGGATCGCAGGCCTGCCGAACAGCGGCAGAACGAAGAAAATGATTTTAAAAGGTATTAAATGTATATATCACAACTTTAAATTATCGGAAAATTACCATTCAAATTGCATTTTCATTGTTGAAAATTTTTTAACAACATGGAAATGAACAATTTGTTTAAAAATGTAGTTTGAATCATTTTGAATTTTCATTGCACCAAAGTTGACCGTCATAGAAGGATTAGCGCTCTGGGTTCGGTCGAGAGAACAGTCAGGTGTAAGGCGCTCGGACGTTGTAGCTAGAAAAAATGCGTCGAAGCTTGAACCTCTGTTGAAAAAAAAGTGTTTTTTTCTGCAGACTTTGCAGCCCTTCACTGCTTTACCTGTATATAGTTTTGAAACATCTGAGACACCGGTACCACTTCGTAGCAGGGACCGACAATTTCTTGGCTCAGCTTTCGGTACACGAAAACCCCCGTCTCTAGCAATCTCTCTACTCATCTCTGATGATTCTTTCGGAGGAACGAAGTCGATCTTCTTTCGTATGAGAGTATTTTTGGGGGGAGTCTTTTCCAATGAGAAACCTTCAAATTTTCTCAACTCAAAGATTTCCCAATTACAGAACTAGCTGTCCCTTGACTACGCCTACATAGCGGCCTTAGTCCCTCCTATTTTAGATAACGGGCTGAGGGAGAGAGGGTAGCTTATTTTATCTCTTGAGCTTGGCTCGCGCCTCTCTTTCTCATGCGCCGTATTAACCGCCCCTCCCCCTTGTATTGCAGTATTAAAAGGAAGATAAGGTATTTTATAGAACTGAAATATTAGAATTTGTATAGGTTTCATATTATTATAAATAGTCCTATTTTTTTATTATAATAATCTTATGTCCCTTTTCTTATAAATAACTTCCTACTATGTAATCGGTATAGAATATCGCTTTTCTTTACAATCTATGTTCATATTTTGCGTGGTTGTTAATAATTGTTTTTTATAATTATATATACAATGTTGCTGAACTTCCTATAAAATTCAGGAAAATTCGAAAGTGTTAAGTCATACATCTAGGCTTATTATTAATTAATTATAAGGTGTTTAAATTTTTCATTTATTTTTAGAGTGTATAATATTTAAAAAAAGGGATATCGGAATTGGCTTTAAATTGTTATAATAAAACAATATTTGATAAAAAAATATACACGTGCGTGAAGGAAAAAAAAATTATATTACTGAGAGCGGAAATGATAAAATTAATCTTTTTCTATCTGGAGAATAGTTATCTGGAAAATCTCTTCACTAGACTTCTCTGAACTTACTTAGTAAGCAATGCATACAGTTGGGTCGTAAAGAGTAAAAGGTTCGGCGCCGGCACGCATGTTTTTCTGATTAACAGATGCCCTTTATTACTTTCGGCTGTTGATATTTGTAGATAAGTGCAGTGCGTGTGACTTTTCTAGGAAAGGAAAAGTTCCTTCCTGCTGATAAACGTGTATACTTTTCTATCGTATGGCTCATACGGGATCAGTCGAGCGGTTAAAATTTATGATTTCCAAAAATTATTGGATTAGACGATATTATTTTCTTTCTCGCGAAAAATTTCTTTGTATAGGAATCTGTAATATACTTTTAAGTGAATTTCATAAAATTCAAGGTTTTTCAAAAATAACGGCGACGTTACACATGAGTATAAGAACGCTGTCAAAATTACAAGATCATAGAAGCAGTAGAATTTACCTTAAATGTGCTTCAAAGATAAGTAGTTTTAGTAGAAATATGCAACTGTTTACTTGTTTAAATATTAAGTTATTTACACCAAACTTGTTGGAATCGACTACTATTTACACGATGATGAGACTGACAAAATTTTTTTCAGAAATATCTATAGGTCCGTAATTATATGCGCATACTTATTTGCCTGTGTTATATGCTATTAAAAAAAATAAATCACGGAGGGGCTATCAAATTTTGTTCGATTTCAAAAATACAAAATCCATTGTGCTTGTCTTGAGTCTCTCGAATGATGTAGGACATCCTAACACTTTTTAAGAATGCATGCAGAACTTGGCAGCCTAACATATATATTATATTATAATTTAAAAAGTTATCTCATATTTTCTCAAATAGACTCACAAAAATTTAACCAGACAAATATAATTCTACTAATTTGTCTAAAACATTTCTGAAACTGAAAGTCCTTATAACACCAGAAAAGTTAAAATTATATTGCATTTTATTTATTTTACTTTCAGTGGAGAGAGTTTTTCTGGAGGAGAATCTGGTATTGCTGTACCCGATACGGTTTGTAGTCAAAAATCTGTTGGCATCAGCGTTGATCTGAACTCTTATGAACCTCATCTTCTTGCTGGAACTATGGCTCATATGATTGGACATAATATAGGCATGTCTCATGATGATGGCAGTAAGTAAACATCAGATTTATTGTACAAAAGTATATAATAAAATATCATGAATCTGGAATGCAAAGTGGGATTTTTTCAGACTAATTAATGAAATTTTGGTATGGTATCAGACAAATTAGTTCAATGTATAAAGGATAGAAAATAAGATTTTTTTAACCAAAAACTTTTGAAATACGGAATCATTTTGAGTACAACATGTATATTTCATTGTGTATAAAACTGTAAGTTCCCATTACTTTACACAAGTGTTTAGAAGTAGTATATTCAATGCGCTAAAATTAAGTACTCATAAGTGCAGGCAATGTGAGCTATATAAGAATCGTATGAGAACTTGAATATGCTGTAGAAATAATAAAAAAACATATGTGACATTAGCGAATTAACACTCAAATTCGCGAATCTAAGTTTGACTCGTCACCAATTAATGAAAGCATATCGGAAACATTTGAGAACCCACTTTCTATACATTAAGAGCTATTCTTTTCAATATTAAATTTAACCCTAAAAAAATACTTATTTATAGTCTGAGATCCTACTTAAGCAGTTGTCGCAATATTGTAAAGTGATGAGTGCATTAATTTAAGTAGTTCAACTGAGTTAATGAGCATGTGAGAAAGAGCCAGGTATCATCAGTTCATATTGAATAAAGATAAAGTAATGCAATTATACGAGTGCTACATATTGGAAATCCCTGCCAAACGTCTGTCCAATGAAGCAGCAGTAGAGCAGAGCAACAATGGATCAATTTATGAATACGTAACCACAATAAATGTTACGCCAGAAGCATTTCTTAAACATAAAATTTGATTACACTGGATAAAAGTTGTTAAAGTTCATACATTGAGTGATCCATTATTAAATGGATATATTTATTATTCTTGACAATTGAGTTCGTCCAGAATTTCTGATAAATAATTTATAAATGCGTAACTATATTAAATCTTACGTCAGAAACACTTCTTAAACATAAAATTTAATTACACTGGATCAAAGTTGTTACAGTTCATATATTGACCGATCTATTATTAAATGGATATATTTATTATTCTTGACAATTGAGTTATTCCAGCATTTCTTATAAAAAATTCTTGAATCAAAGTAGTTTTCCACTTCACTAGTTCCACTTCGTCACATGAACCTCCTTTTGGCTGGTCCCATCTTGATAGATATTCCAGCTATTCTGGTCAATTGAGTTCTTCCGTCATTTCTTATAAATATTTTATTAATACGTAAGCATATTAAATGTTATGAAAGAAACACTTTGTTAACATATATATTGTATTAATACGTAACCGTAATAAATGTTATGACAGAAACCTTAGAGTATATACACTCGAAGACACAAGCACTTTGTAAACATGAAATTTCATTACACTGGATAAAAGTTGTTACAGTTCATATATTGACCGATCCATTATTAAATGGATATATTTTTTATTCTTGACAATTGAGTTCTTCCAACATTTCTTATAAATAATTCTTGAATCAAAATAGTTTTCCACTTCACTAATTCCACTTCGTCACAGGAACCTTCTTTTTGCTGGTCTAAACTTGAGATATCCAGCTATCGTCTAGTATATGACATTATAAACTTTCTTGACTCAAAATAGTCACTTCGTCACAGGAACCTCCTTTTGGCTGGTCTCATCTTGACAGATATTCCAGCTATTGTCATACTTTCTTGACTGAAAATACTGCTTTAATTTCACTTTGTCACAGGAACCTCCTTTTGGCTGGCCAATTATCAATTATTGTCTGTTATAAATATTTCCCAATAAATACAAGTGAGACCGATAGAAAATATTACACATTTTTTGTTTTTTAAGATCACACACTGAAACCTTTTCATTTTTTTTTCAATATTCATCAATGATGTTTGGCGTATAACCTCCTATAAGAAACTTGTAAAAATAGCTTGCCACATAAATTCCCTTGCTATATAACTTGATAGGTGTGTATGCTCTCAATGGAAACAGAAAATATCTGAAAAAAAATAAAAACAATTAAACAAAGAATCATTTCACTATTTTTTACATAGGATTTCGGGTTATCCAAATTGCTTTGTACAATTTTGAATAATGTCCTTGAGAAAAAATATGTAGGTGATCCTATTGTTGAAATAATAGGTCGCAACGGATAATCTTTTTTGTGGACTTTTGGTAATCCATATGATTTTGGTAAAATCGTATCCGTTTGACTAAGTTTTTGTCTACTATATTTTTGCCAAGAAAACCATTATCATTCTAAACATTCAGAAAGGTTTTTACCTTTGCCTGTAGTTTTTACAGCGGATTTTTCTTAATCGTAGTGTAAGTATCTCTGTCTGCTAGAAGAGTCTCCATTTTCTCGATATGGTCGTTTTTGTACATTGCAACCGTCGTGTTACCCTTGTCCGCAAATGTAAACATAATGCCTTTGTGATTCTTAATGAAATTGTTTGTTTCTGTTAATTTGTGTTCAAAGTATTTTTCTTCTATTGTTTTGTGTCTAGTTTTGTTATGAAAATGTTTGATATAATTTAATAATGTACTTCTAATATTATTTGCAGTGTTTTCTGGAATACTATTACTTGTAATTGAATTTTCTAAGTTTTTTATGCATTCAAAAATTAGATTATCATTATGATCACAATTAGGATTGAATTTTTGTCCTAATGCAGTTACAGAAATTACATTCGTTGGTATGTCTACGTCCGTGAGATTCTTAAACCATTTTTCATGACTCGAGTTTTCATTTGTTTTGATCGTCAAAGAATTAAATTTGTTTTCGTGTGTGCTATTAAGTCTACTTTTATAATTCATGATATGAGTATTCTGATTACCTATTATATATTCTAAAAAATCTTGTGGTATTGTTTCTTGTAAAACTACATGTAATTTTTTTACTTCTAATTCTAAAAACTCTATATGGATACAAATATCCTCAATTTCGAGATTAAACATTTTTCTTTGAAGATTTTGTACGATTTTACAAAATTTATCGTTTTCCGAGTTACTATGGAAGGTAAAATGGTCTAAGTTACTTGAAATATTGATGATATGCGTCGTCTGTTTGTCGAACGTTCTACAACGCAGCAAAAATTGTCGTTGGGATCTGGCTCTCGTTAAATCCCTTTGCAGCGTTATCCGTGTCTTTAGGTGTTGTCATGCATCCTCTCCACATTTGTCCTTGATGTCGTCAAAAGAGAAGCGGTTTGAGACCGGCGAAGATCCACGGTCCATGTTAATCTATGTGTGGATATGTGTTTGACACAATATTCAAAGGCTCTATCCCTCAGTGTTTGTTTTTGGAGGATAAGGAAACGTTTTTTAACATAGTTATTGGGAAGTAACTGTATATATTATGCCTACCTATTTACAGAGTAAGCACTGTCTACTTTACTTAGTTACCTATGAAAAATGTTAGCCTAATGCAGTCTAGTAAAACTGGTTAAGAAATTACTAAATTTACTAGCGTACGGTTTGTAGTCGTTTAAGGTTATTTACACAACAGATATATATATATATATATATATATATATATATATATATACTGTAACGGGACGTAGGAAGATGGAACTGCGACATATAAAAGTAAAGTGATGTGCCGGAAATCGATCCCGCGCACCTCAGATCTCTAGGTGCGTGCTCTACCACTGAGCCAACCACGCACTGTCAAATGCCGTGCGCCGACTAGCTCATACGGGCGCACCGCCCGTTACAACACACATACACGTGTACTCATTTCAAGAAAAACTTATTCATGCAAAATTATTTTTGCACTATGCAATATCAAAGATTTTCAACATTATAACTGCCTATGTTTTGAGTATTTTTTGTTAGTCTAGTTTGGATTAGGTTTGGATTATCAATAAATTAATAATTGTTAAATAATAGCTACTTTTAATTGACAAAACTGGCTTTTTTCTCTGACATTATATATAGACAAGTCTTTGTTACGTTTTGGAAATTTGAAATGTTAACAGTTTAATCTATTTTAAGTAGTCAGTTCGTGACTTTACGGCGATTTTAACTAGGCGCTTTTCTACCAGGAATAATTGCATGTTGATTCTTCAATGTAATCGCCTTATAGGGATAAAAATAACAATTTATTCAAAAGCCTACATATCGAAGTCCTTACAACTTCTTCCTGCAAAATGCTATCCGTATAGTATATTAAATAATTTTTATTCTACATATTATTTTTCATATTTATACGCTCATTTATTTATTTATTTCAAGACGATTGGTGTCTTATAAAAGAAACTTGCCAATTTATTTATTGATATCACAACTTTCTTTTCTGAAAATTAAAAGAACTGATATAACAAACACTTTGAATTTTGGCTACATAAGGGTTGTGGAGGGTTTGAAAATTATTCTATAATTTAAATGAAGAAACAACCTTATACTTGCCAACCTTTTACCTTAAAAAGGTTTTTTTGGGGGGGGGGGGATTTCACTACTTTTTAAAGGAATGCAATACATTTAACAAACAAGTTATAGTTAACATCTATTAAAAATATTCTAATGTTATAGCTTTTAAGGTAAGATGTATTTAAAGCAATTTAGCTGCACTAGAGTGACCTAACCATGCATGGCAAAAAAGTCCTTTCCGTTATGATCTGTTCAATGTATATAGATAATATAAGTTGTCAAGCCAGCCACTTAGAGGGATAATATAAGAATTTTCAAGTTGATACGGCTCAGCAGTTTTGAATTATTGAATTTTGAAATTTCTAATCTCTGATTATCTCAGTACTGCTCAACTATACCATCTTCAAAATTCTTGTACTATCCCTCTAACTAGTGGGCTTGAAAACTTGCATGATCTTTTTACCTTTTAGAAAGCAGAACATACATTTCTATTGGGAAAAGAGACGCTCAACCTACATTATGGAAACTGCCTGTACTCTGGGTACTCTGAAAATTGAAAATAACTATTTTTTAATTAAGTAAATCAATCAGAGGGATATCATATGAAATTTAAAGATAATCGTCTAGACCAATTTTTAGCTGTTCAATTTTGAATGCCTTATATGATAATTATTTTAAAATTGGTCTATATGGTAAACTTCAAATTTCTGATGATATCCCTCTGATTGGGATATTTAATGAAAACATAGTTATTTTCAATTTTCAGAGTGCCCAAAATGCAGTCCGTTTCCAGAATATGGGTTGAGCATCTATTTTCATAAGGGAAATGCATGTTCTGCTTTCTAAAAAGCAGAAAGACCATATATATAGTTTTTGAGCCCACAGCTTAGAAGAATAGTATAAGAACTTTTAAGATGGTACAGTTGAGTAGTATTGAGATAGTGAGAAATTAGAAATTTCAAAATTAAAAATTTCAAATTTTACTGGACCTTATCAACTTAAAAATTCTGATACTATCCCTCTGAGTGACTGGCTTGACAACTTATAAGTTCTCGTTACCTTATACAAAACAAAACATGCTTTTCCCTTGGGAAAAGTTTCGTTACGTCTGGAAACTGAGTGTACTTATTCTCTCAAAATTGGGAAAACTTCTAAACCACTTATCTTCTGAACTTATATAATAATTATAAATCGCGAAAAAACATTTTTCACATCACTAGCTCCTCACAGAAATTCCTTCTCTTTATAACGCGACAGTTGCATAACTTCCTAATAGAAATAGGAAAACATGGACTGCAAATTCTTCGATGAAAATACAACACTTTCACTAGCTTCTTACATCACAAGAAAATTCTTTCCTTGTACAACCAGGTAGTTGTATGCCTTCCAATAAAACCTGAAAAATAAAAGAGAACATTTTAACAAAGAATCAGTTCACAACATCTTTCATCATATTGTGTACGATTTATAAAAAAGTATAACTAAATACTTATCTAATTCTAGCCTATTAGTCATGTTTGTGAGAAGCCTTAACATATATTTTTGAAAATAAAATCATTTTACTAGTTATTTTTTGTATCATCATATACATGGGGAAATCCACGAAACCTTTGACTTTTTTGATACTCGGTTGTCTGAACACAAAAAAGAATTAAAAACATATTCCTAAGAGGTAGGCCTTTAGTTCTGCTAAACGACTAATCGATCTGATATTATGCATAAGGACAATAGTCGATAGAAAGTTTCTAGAGAACTTTGAAAAATGGAAAACCTTGTAATATAAACTTTTTCAAGCGATACTTTGCAAATTTTTTGTTTATTTCTCTAGACAACTTTTGGTGGCGTTGAAAAATTGTTCTGAAATTGAAATGAGGTATACATTTTGCAATGAGAATTCAATCTATAAGCGCAAAATCACTGGGCTACTTAATGATTCATAACGATCAGCACTCAAAGTTGCGATACTCGATTTGTAATCGGCAATTTTCGCACTTTTTTGCAGGCCATTTTTTGAGGCATCCAAATATTGAAATTTAGGTTGTATAAAACGATTCCTCATCAAAAAACGAAACAATATATAGTTTCAAAATTGATGTGCCATAACGAATATTAAAGCTGGATAAACAATATTGAAGCACGACATCCGCAAAACTTTTTGTCGAAAGTATAATTTTTCGTTGGCACAGCATTAATTTCATTTTTAGCACGTCAAAACCTTTTGTAATCTATTATTCTTGACCTTGATAATCTATTATCAAAAGCCTCACCTTGACCGATGAATGTATCGAACGTTTTAAGGTCTACGTGAATGACAAGTTTGATAGACACTGAGCCAAAACAACTAAAATACGCATTTAACGTGCAATTTTCATTTAAATGATTTAAAAAATTTTTTGGAGATACTGTTTGACATATTTAGTAGATTTGTTATATACCGCAGATTTGAAAAGCGTTTGTTTATGCTTATAAAAAAATAAAAAATTACCATCATGTGGAATTTTTCTCACTTAAATCGAACATTATTGAGATCTACGTGAGTGACAATTACGCTTATTTTCCACGAAAAAAGGAAAGTATAAATGAAATACAGTGACTTTAAAAAAAATAATTTTATGGAAAAAATGTCAAGGGTTATCGTTCTATAATGATAATTCGAATGTTAAAATTCTACGAATAGGTGACGAGCACAAGTTTTGTAAATAGAGAGCGCGCAAATCTCTCTTGACTCTAATTACAATGCTCACATTGACCGGTCAAAAGAAATAAATAAAGTTTCACGGTTTTGTTACTTTGTAGTCGACTTAATCGCAGTTAGTTCTTAGCATTGGTCGACAAATCTTTCTGTCTTTCTTTTCTTTCTTTTATCTTTGTTTAGAAAAATGATAATATAATAATGAGTAAGTATCTTTTATAATTTTTACTGACATCAGTCAAATATTATATAATATCGACATTGTTATAGATAGTTGGCTGATCGTTTAATGTAAATAATATATAAGTCATATTATTATAAGTACATATTGTTGTTTCCTTATACATAATTAAATTATATATAATTTATCTTTGAATAAATAAAATGGTTGTTTTAAGTATTAATAAATACTAAAGTTCTTTGTTCATACTGAAATTTTCCCTACATTTTCTCCACCTGTTTCATATTTCTGAGTTCATATTTGATATTTTTAACTAACTACATGTAGATTTAAAAAACAACCATCTTCTATGGATGAATTGAAGACCAATTTACTTTTTTGATAAATATTAAATCAATTTTTTTATTTTTTGCTATAACTTTTTGAGGCTTGACTAAAAACGAGTAACGCCAATGCATTATTGTATAAAAATATCTAACAAAAATGCCAGAAAAGGTTAAAAATGTGTGCCTCAATATTTCAAATTGAATTTCATTTTTGTGAAAAATAAAAAATTTCGTGGATTTCCCCATATATATGATTCTTTAACACTACATCTGTATTATATATAAGAAAATTAAAATTTAAATGTAAATACATCATTGTCCGCTCGTCTGCACACTTAAACTGTACGTACAAATATACAGTAATCTTTGTACATGGTAGACGTTGTGTGCCACTTCTTCGGTCCGTTTGCGGTCCTGGCACATGCTATCGGCGCGTCGGTGCTTTGATTCTTTGGAGAAAACTGAGTTAGTATTAATAAATTATATATTTATGCGTGTCGATGCGAGACAACTACATTGCGTTCGCGAATTCGGAGGTCAGTTGATCGTTGACCTCCGGCGGTGTCGCATCACCATCTCGCAACACCGAGTTATAAGTTTCGTTAGTCCTTGTTCGTTTAAGTTTTTTTAAAATTATTTAATTATATTCGAATTGTTTTATTAGTTTATACTGATTTTAATTTTGTAATTGTTATCAAGGGCGTGCATACAGATGCTGCCCAAGATGCAAAAATTGGAGATTTTTATTGGTTTCTATTTATTAAGGTAAACGGTAATTGTTATTCGTAACGTGTATTTCAGTATTGTATATTAATTTTAAAATTGTGTTTTAACTTAGCCTTGATAAGGACTCGTAACGGGTTGAAACGTAGGCAGAAATAAAGAGAAATTGGCTCGAAGAGATGGATAAATTCATTTATTTTCAATTAGGAATCTTTTTGTTTTGCAATATATTATTTAATGACTCTAATTATATTACAATAAAAAATTATGCAACATGAAAATAAAAAACTTACGTCTGCTCTATTCCAATTGCTAATCTAAACTTAATGGATGCCAGTTATTTTCCAAGTTTGTTAATAAACACAAACAATGAGGCCGAAACAAAATATTACATGCACACACAGGAACTGTTTTTTTCAATATCCACTCCAAGCGTATAACCTCCCATGAGAAATAATAACTTATAAAAATCTGAAAAAATAAAAGATAACATTTAAACAAAGAATAAGTTCATAAAATTCGATATGTATATGATATATTTAAATGTAATATAAAACAAAATACTTATCTGATTGAGTTCTCGTAATCATTTTTTTCATAACCGTGTAAAGACGAAAGTATTAATTATATTAGGCACTGTTTTAAAATAATGTATGCGGCGCGTCTCACCGGGTCGATGGCCAGGAGATAATCTGCCAAGCTCGGTTGCGCTCGTCTAGTTTCCGGACACGAATTAGTCCGAAAACTCTCCCCACTCCTTCTTGCGCGACTGCGTCTTCTAACGCACTATCGCGTCTCTCGCTTTCTCTCTCTCTCCTTCGTACTCTTCTGTTGGCGCGCTCTCTCTCTCTAGCACTGTGTTCAGCGCTGACTCGAGTGTCTTCGAGACTCTCTCTCTCTCCTAATTCTTTTCCCCTTGCCCTCTAGCAGTTTCGTGTGCGGCTCCGGCCGCCTCGATCCTCGCATTGCCGTGGGCTTGCACACTTGTCGCAATATAGACTCTTACATTTTTAGAGTGAACTGTTCACTCTGTGGTAGAGCGAATCCGCATTAGAGTGAATTTCACTCTAAACGAGTGTTGATAATCACTCTATTAGAGATAAATTCGAAATTTAGAGTGAAATTGATTCACTCTGGAATTTCAGAGTGGTTCATTCATTCTAAAAATACGGATTTTTTTGCCCTACGTTAGAGTGAATGGTCGAAGAGAGTATAAAATTGGAGTGCGAGTGAAACTTACATCTATAAAGAGTGAATAAAAAATTCAGTCCGTATAATGGAGTGCAATGACAATCTGTATGTTAACTTAATATCACTCTAAGTAGGAGTAAATTATAACTCTTATTTAAAGTGAATTAAAACATCTTCAAGTTACGCATGGTTAACCAAAGTAATTCACAGTTAACTAAACATCGCTGCAAATTCTTAAGTAACCGATATTTCATTCATTATGTGTTCACTAACATATTCTTATTAAATTTTTTAAGAAATGAAACTTAATTTCGTGATAATTGAAATATATACAAATACTCAATTTTTGAGTATTTGTACATATGTTTGACAATAATTACTTATTATTAACAAAAGATTACAGGAAAACATGTTATGAAATTAATTTCTATTTCTAAAGTTGGGAAATAAATGAAGCTGAAAAATATTTTTTCAGTTTATAAATTTAGTTTTAAATGTACACTTAATTAAGAAATAAAATTGCAACTATCATTTGAGGCAATTCTGACAATTTAACAGAAATATTTTGAATAGCACCGATGATAGGATAATAGGAAGATTAGTTCACTGCATTAAATAATTACAATATTGCTGATTACACTGACATTTAGTAATATATGGATTATCTATGATAGGACGGGACGGCAAGTTTTTCCATAAAAAAAATTGTGTTCTACATGATAGAAATTGTTCCTGATTTTTTAAACATGTGAGATAGATTTGTTGTAAGGAAAATTATTCTTTTTTTTAATGAAGAGGATGATACCTACTAAGTTAATAACAGAATATTTAAATCTCATATTCAATTATAAGTAATCGTCCTGAAAACATGTTATACATTTTGATGGAATAAGAATAACAACACATTTACTGTATCACTAACTAGAGTACAGTGTACATCCGCATGGTACTTCGACAAGTGACAACAGAAAAAGGAAATAATAAAAATTAATTAATTTTATAATACTGATTTTTCATGAAGCGAAACAATCTTGTTATATTACATTATAAATTCGGACAAACAGATGATATTACCACCTATTATTAGCACCGTTATCATGTCATAAAATTATTTAAGGACATCATTTTTTATGAAAATGATAACATGAATAAACTTATATTTTTGTATTATATGTATTATTTTATATAACATGTTTTGTGTTTGCTTAAATAAAAATAATAATTAACGCATTTACGAGTATTACCTAGTAGTGTACATTGCAGTCATATATGTACATATATACATATACATTGATATTCCTTCCCCCATTTAAACGCTCATTTATTTTTTTCAAAACTATTGCTTTTTATAAAGAAACTTGCCAATTTATTTATTGATATCACAACTTTCTTTTGTTAAAATTCAAATTGAAACTTATAAAATGGGTATATTATAGAGAATTGACCCAAAGGAAATGGTGGTCTGTCCAATAGACCCTTAGCGCAAAGATCTTTACGCATATAACATAATTATTTTTTAAACTAATTATAAATACCTTCTTAATCACTGTTTTATAAACCCTATTCTTATCAATCTTTAGTAAGGGAAGTATTAATAACCGTATACAATAAAGCCTCTATCATCTAATCTAAATCTAATATAAATTTATATAATGAAATGACTGTCAGAATAGGATTTTGGCTATATAAAGGTTATCGAGAGTTGAAAATGAAATTTAAATTTACGTAATGAAATAGATATATAGAAAAAACACTTTCAGTTTTGACCACATATGGGTTATTGCGAGTTCGAAAATTAATTTTATGTTATTAAGAGTTCGAAATTTATTTTTAATTTTTACCTAAAGAAACAACCTTATACTTTGCAGCCATTTACCTTGAAAAGATTTTTTGTGGAGGGGGGAGGGGAGAGATTCCCCTACTTTTAAAAGGTATCTAATAATAAATTACATATATAATACTTTTATTCAACGTAAACTATTCAGACTGGTATTATTACTACTATTACAGCCATTTTCAGTAGTATCCTATCACCTGAAATAAAATTATTTAGTAGAGTGTACGAACGAGACATTACCGAATATTTATAATTATAATTAAATTCACTTTTATTTTTAAGCACTTTATTTCATCTGAAATTACACATTCAAATTTTCGCGCTATTATGAGGGTTACTTTCGAGACAACTGGTGCCAACCCACTTTGGTGCTATAATTATGTCTAACTTGAAATATCGGTCAACTGATGATTTCTGCTAGCTAATAACCTTCGCATGGGTACTCCAAGTTTAAGATAAATTATATTATTTAAAACGCGCTAAAAGCTGATAAAACTCGTACTACGCGTGTGCAATAGTGTTGAATCTAGAACCTGCAAAAGTTTCAAGTGCAAAAATTCATTTACAAAACAGATGGTTAAGAATATAAACATACTGTCAATGGATCTCACTATATCAGATACGTATACTTCAATTATCTTTAATTAAATTAACTTTAAAATAAAAGAACATAATTCTTTGTTTTAAAATAATTTATTCCTTCTCTGTTACAGGTGATTCGACGTACT
Source organism: Philotrypesis tridentata (assembly GCA_018906965.1). NCBI lineage: Eukaryota > Metazoa > Arthropoda > Insecta > Hymenoptera > Pteromalidae > Philotrypesis > Philotrypesis tridentata. The sequence goes on from JACCIB010000473.1 coordinate 65,316, forward strand.
TAGGATGAAAAAGCAACCTATGATCAACAGAGTTTACTGTGGTAGCCTTGTTTACCACTATAATTATTATTTTTAATGTGTGAAAGGGGTTTCATCTGCTGAGTAGATAAAATAAGATGTGTAATATATAATGCATTACTGATAAATTAACTACATATATTCTTTTCCTGATGGAAAAGAATATAAAAAATGTTAGACGTTAATTAATCAAATATAAGATAAGGTAATGCATGCAAAAAATAAATTAAATTAAAATATTACAGGATTTTAATTAATTAAAAACAAGATTTAAAATTATTTAGTAGTTTGTAAGGGTTTATGGTGTTAAATAATAAAATTGCTGAGACGCGTATCTTCTGATTAAGAGTAATGAAAGTGCACAAATACATCTGAAATGTAGTATAAAAAGTTAGCTTTTCTTTATAAGTCAAATCCATTAATGTAATTGTATGGGTAATATTATTACTGGGAATATTATGCTTTAGGTCATATATTTTTTAATTAAAATCTTTGATCATCTACTATCTTAATATATATATTGCCCCGTGATATCGTGTATACAAGAAAAAATTGTGTGATTATTATGATAGAATAATTAGCTGTTACAATATAAATGAATTACTTAAACATAAAAATCTGAAAAATAAAAGTTAATTTAAACACAAAATAAGTTTATGAAATTATAAATATTCATTGGATTACTTTTGTAATAATCAAAGATTAAAGCTTTCAAACTTTAAAAACTTAAAGCTCGTCCAATGGATAAACCTGAAAGTTGTCATGGAATCTCTGTGACTAATTTACTTACTGAAAATTTAGTTCTTTTCAATTTCCAGAGAGCACGAAGGATAACCAGCTTCCAGAATGTGGATTAGCGATGCTTTTTTTCAAGGGAAGTATACCTTCTGCTATCTAAAAGGAAAAAGAACATATAAGTTGTTAAGCCCATCTCTTAAAAGGATACTATGAAAAATTTTAAGTTGACACCATTGACTAGTGTTGAATATTCTAATTTTAATACTTTTAAATATTGATATTTTAAAACTGGTTAATGGCAACAATTTAAAATTTATCATGGTATCCTTTCAACAAATGGGCTTGATAACTCATATATTTTTTTTACCTTCTAGATAGCAAAACGTATACTTCCTTTGAAAAAAAGGCACGCTAATTCATATTTTGAAAGCTGATTGTACTTCTTTCTCTCTTACAATTGAAAAGAACTAATTTTTCAGTTAGTAAATTAGTAAAAGGAATTCCATAACAACTTTCATGTCTATTGGTTGGACGAACTTCGAGTTTTAAAATTTTGAAAGCTTTAATCTGATTATTATAAGCGCCTAATCTTAATAATTATCAAACATTGTCCTACAGGTAGTACGAACATTTGCGATTGTTATATTTTTTAATTTTTAATTTTGTAATTTTATAATACGTAACAATAATAAGTTTTATGACAGAAACACTTTTTAAACATAAAATTTGATTACACTGGATAAAAGTTGTTAAAGTTCATATATTTAGTGATCCATTAATAAATGGATACATTTACTGTTCTTGTCAATTGAGTTCTTCCAGCATTTCTTATAAATAATTTATTAATACGTAATCATAATAAATGTTGCTGGTTTAAACGTGATAAATGTTCCAGCTATGTCTAGTTTATTATCAATTGTATAATTAACCTTCTCTACGAACTTATAATTTTGACATTCATATAAATACTTACACTGTTGACTTCATGCCTTTAGTGTCTAAATTTTCAGGTAGGTAACAATATGAAAATCAGAACTATACGTTCTTAGATAAAGTTAATTGCATGTATTGTTTTAATATGTTAAAACAAACTTGTGTGCCAAATTTCAGCCCTCTAGCTGTGATAGACATTAAATGAGTGCGAAGAATATAATTGAAATAAGTAATCATCCACTAGTTACGATAGCAACATTTTGAATATTTCGGTCTTCGCCTGATTTAAAATCTGTTATAGCTAGAAGGCTGAAATTTGGCATAAAAGCTTGTTTTAACATGCTAAAACAATACATGCAATTGAGTTTATCTAAGAACTTATAGTTTTGATTTTTATAGTTATGCACCTGACAATTTAGATCCTAAAGCCATGAAATCGATGGAGTAAGTATATCTATATGAAAATTATTTATATATGAAAAGTAATTACATCTATATTAAAACAAATTTGGATACCAAATTTCAGCTCTCTAACTATGATAGATATTAAATGAGTGCGAGGAATATAAGTGAAATAAGTAGCTATCCACTAGTTATGATAGCATTTTCAATATTATCGTCTGTGCCTCATTTAAAATCTATTACAGCTAGAAGGCTGAAATTTGGTATACAAATTGGTTTTAACATTTTAAAAAAATACGTGCAACTAACTGTATCTAAAAACTGATAATTTTGTTTTTCATATTGATACTTATACTTATACATTTCAGTATAGACAGTTAAACTAAAACTACCAATGCAATCTCTTTTTCATTTTTTAAGCAGGCATTTGTCTAACGAATAAACATTTTAAAGTTGTGAGGCATTCAAAATTAATTAATCCCTATGATTAATTGAACCAAACACGTTACCTTAATAATGATCAAATCTTGTGGCGTAGGTAGCATAATCTTTGAATCAAAATAAGAACACGCTTACTCTGAACCAGTTATTATTCTAAACTTAATAATAAATTTTCCTTTGACAAAAATACTTTTCACTTCACCAGCTTGTCACAGGAATTCCAATCGTATAAGATCTGACAGTTGCGTAACCTCCCAATAGAAATAGGAAAACATCGACTGCAAATTCTGTAAAAACTTTCTTCGATACTTAAACGATGAAAATAAAACACTTTCACTAGCTTCTCACATGGAAAAATAGAAACTTTCCTGCATCAAAAATCATTAAAACTTTACACTTCACTAGCTTGTCATCACAAGAAAATTCTTTCCTTGTATCTTGATAGTTGTATATGCCTTCCAATCTAATAAAACCTGAAAAATAAAAGATAACATTTTAACAAAGCATCAGTTCACAAATCCTTTATTTGTATTGTATATTTATATAAATCAAAATAAAACTAAATACTTATCTAATTATAAACTATTAGTTTATGATTGCTTTTCGATTGTATACAAAAGAATTTAACACTGTTATAACTAGTTTCCTACAAGGCCTATGAGAAGTATACAGGGTGGCCCATTTTAATCGCCCCACCCAAATTACTCGGAATCTATGCTAGCTACGAAAAAATGGTAAACACAAAAGTTGTAGGGGACGAAGGGGGACATCTCTTGGTGGTATTTGTTTTGACTTTGAGCTTCACTTTCAAGGTCAAAGTGGTATTTTTGCGTTTTTTTGAATAGGAACCCCTAGTTTTGACACCTGATTTGGAAAGAGCGGGAAATTTTACGTCCAAAATGGTATTTTTGAGTATTAAACTTTCTCACGGTCAAATTAAGGGTAGATACCATTTTTATTGCTCCAACCAAATTTCTCGAAATTTGCGCTAGCTATGAAAATGTGGTTCAGGGAAAAGTTGTAGAGGACGAAAGGGGACATCGTTTGGAGGAATTGCTTTTGACCTTGATCTTCAGATTCAAGGTCGTTTGAAGGTCAAAGGTTTTTCAAATGAAAATATGTACTTTAGATCCTGAAATGGGACAGAGCGTACTAACTTCTGCTTACTTTTGGGGTACTTGATTAACGTTCATTACCTCGTTCATCTCGGCGAGAGCTGATATGTGGATCATGGAAAGTGACACCAAGAATAGCTAGATCATGTTGACATGATGACGTTGTAGTGTCTGGGTTGGCAAACCATGCGTTCCTCGCAAGCTCTTTGAATCAAGTGACTTATTGTTTTGTGGTCTAGGTATCGTCTTTAAGGAAAGCGTTCAGCGTAAATTCTTACCATAACTTAATAACTTGTACTATGACTTTCGTCTAAGGCTGTTATTATATCCAGATTTGTTTAAAAGGTGTTATAAGAAATAAACTATAATAATAATACAATTATTTATTCTGCACGGAGACAAATAGTATGATAAATGCAATAAAACTTACTTTATCCGCTCAGGTTACATTAGCAGATATTTCTGCCAGGTTGGATTGAAATCATCCCATGTTAATTTTACCGACTGTTTTAAGAAAATCGCATTTGACTGGTCACCCTTGGTTCACCATCTTGGAATTTTCAGAAACTGATCCTTAATCATAATCAGCGACCCCGAAACCCATCCACCTCCCACCCCCCTTGTAATAATTTTCAGAGAATTTTTAGCAAACTTTGTCAATTATTTTAAAAAAAATGCATTTAAATGATGGTCACCCGCAGTAAAATAAAATTTAATTAATAAAGTATCGATCCGAACGTTTGAAACACATGAGAAAAAAAATTTTAATTATTGACACTATACATATTGATTTTTCATTCAAAACTTCTTGAAAAATTAAACGTTGATAAAAAACATTTTTAAAAATGGCTGATTATCAACCAACCGAAATTGTAGATATGATAATGATCTTAGGAGAAAGTCATAATAATTTACAAACTGCTGCAAGACTTTACTCTGAACGTTTTTCTGGCAGACGACACCCAGATCACAGAGTAATAAGTCGTTCAGTTCAAAGAGCTCGTGAAGGTCACATGGTTCGTCAACGCAGGCGACACGAATATGATGAAAATGATCCACGTGTTCTTGCTGTTCTTGATGCCGTTTATCTCGATCCACACATAAGTTGTCGCCGAGTTCAAAATGAAATAGGCATATCAAGATCAGCTTTTTTGAGAATAATGAGATCCTTTAGATATCATGCCTATCACATTACGCTGGTTCAACAGCTGGAACAAAATCATTTTCAACAGCGAATTGAGTTTTGTCAATGGGCTTTGCGTAGGATAGAGAATGAACTAGATTTTTTTAGATATGTTCTTTTTTCCGACGAGGCTAAATTTCAAAGTGACGGAGAAGTAAATAGACATAATTGTCATTATTGGTCCATTGTAAATCCGCATTGGCATAGGGCTGTAAATCACCAAAGGCGTTGGAGCATCATGGTATGGTGTGGGATTGTGAATGGATATTTGATTGGTCCATATTTTTTGATGAAAATGTTAATAGGCACACTTATCTTCATTTAATAAGAGATCAGTTCCATGAATTGATGGAAGATGTTGATTTGGAAACGCGTCGAAGAATGTGGTTTCAGCACGATGGTGCACCACCACATTTCGCTTTAGTTGTACGAGATTTCTTAGATCAACATTACAATGCTAGATGGATTGGACGAGGGGGTCCAGTTAACTGGCCTGCTTGTTCACCAGATCTTACGTCTCCAGATTTTTATTTATGGGGCTATTTAAAAAATGTAGTTTTTCAAGAACGGCCAACAACTATGGCAGATATGCAGGATCGCATTCGTCGAGCATGCGCGGCAATACCAAGAGAGGTATTGCTCAGAACAGTCACTCATTTTCAGAGGCGTTTAAATTTATGCCTTCAAGCAAATGGACGTAACTTCGAACATTTTCTTCGAAGTTGAATTGCTACGAGGAATGGTGAGAGGCAAGGGGACTCACGTTAATCTAGCACCCCAATCGTGAGAGGCAAGGGGACTCACTTTAATCAAGCACCCCAATCGTGAGAGGCAAGGGGACTCACGTTAATCTAGCACCCCAATCGTGAGAGGCAAGGGAACTCACTTTAATCAAGCACCCCAAAGGAAACAGATCTTACTATGTCTACGTCGTTGTTTCTGGGTACCGCTAAAAGTAAGAATTTAGCTTGATAAACGCCTCTGAATTAGAGAAACCTTTGACCTTCAAATGACCTTGAAAATGAAGTTCAAGGTCAAAACGAATACCACCAAGAGATGTCCCCCTTCGTCCCCTACAACTTTTGTATTTACCATTTTTTCGTAACTAGCATAGATAGTGTGTATATTATGGGTGTTTGAAACAGAGAGCACGCACAATGAATTAGGCAGGAGAAAGACAGACGAATTGCACATTAGAGGTGAAGAGAGAGAGAGAGAGAGAGAGAGAGAGAGGGAGAGAGAGAGAGAATGATTAGCATTCCTCACTTATTTTCAGTTAAATATTGATACCCAATACAATAAGTTTACAGTAACATAATTTATCGATAAGAAAATTATTCATATTTAAATTATAATGTGTATGCTGTACGATTGTGAAAAATAAAATCCTGTAAATATATATTAATATTTATGTTAATAAATAAATAAATGTATATTTAATTTATTATTTAATAATAATGTATTTTATCGTTAACAACTTTAAATAAAGTCTTCTCTCTCTCTCTCCCCACGTTTACTCGCGCTTCGTCTCTCTGTCTCCCGCCTAATTCATTCTGCGCTCATTCTGTCTCACCTACAACCGCACGTGTAATATACATACTATCGGATAAATGCAAGCTTTTCAAAGTTTTTCTATGTGTGTGTGTGTGTGTGTGTGTATGTGTGCTTTCAATGGATTTTAATTTTCAGAATCGTACTATATAAACGTATTAAATTTTCAATGTGGCTTTTTATCCTAATAAGTTATTTTTGCCAAAATTAATTATGAATTAAATAATAAATACCTAATAAAATAATACCACAACGACACAATTTATTGATCAGAAAAAACGCGGGAGAAAGAAAGCTCTAGCATCGGTAGCACCTGAGCATAAGGATCGACCGAGATCGACAGATATAGAACAGAAAACAGTAAAATTTGCTACTGTTAGTATTGTAAGGACTTAATTTTCCAGAACAAATTTATAGTCTATCATTGTCATGTGTATTTTTTGAAAATGCACACACACATACCCACACCCACACACACACACACACACACACACACACGCATGCACGCACGCATGCACACATAATATTAACAATTTGTAGTTCACGCAATCAATTTAATATTTTGATAATTTTTTTAATTGCAGATTGACATTGAATTCAACGCAATGATTACAGAAAAAGATTTTTTTTTAGGTAAATTTCCTACTTTTTATACAAGCAGGATTTTACTGTATATAAGGAATAAAAAACCAGAATTGGAGGATGTATATTACAAGATTTCGATGGTAAAATTATGATTATAAATATTTTTGTATGATTATGCCATTCTAACCTACAAACCGCAACATTTGTACTAAGTTTTTCATCCATAACTAGAGATAATCTGCGAGCACTATGTTTGTTAGTGCACTTGCTGCCGACTCCAAATTATTCCAAAAATGATGGAAAAGGGAGTAAGGGAAAAACGAAAAAATCGCTCTACTCGAAATCTGAAGGAATGGTTAAACCAAATCCAGCTTTAGTACGAGTTGTACCCTGTGAGTATATTTTACAAAGTACTAAATATTCATTTTTTTTTTCATATATTTAATCTAATCTGATTATTTATATTTCTAGGATAGCGACGAATTACTATAAGATACGACAGATTCCCGTCGACATGTGCAGCCGTTTATGATATTTGCAATGCAAGATCAAGACGAAGAGAGTTATCAAAATGGAAAATTTTATGTTCAAGTAGACGGCACCTTGATTGAGCTAACTGATAATCCCGTCAAATCATTTGACACGTTATTTAAAATGCATTATGTGCTCGACATAAAGTTTTGCCACCACCTGCTAAACTTTTATGATTTTATAGCAAATTGTATCTATAAATTCGGCAAGCCCAAACCATGCTGCGACTCTCTAGACACGATTTTATGTAATATTGACATCGAAAAAATGAATTTGAATAAATAATTGAAGAAATAATTATAATTAATAAATATTTTATTTACAGTGAATCTACCGCCGAGTGCTTACTTCGCCTTTTTTGGAGTGAAAAATTGGCACACTATAGGCTCTAATTTCCACTCTATGAAGTGGATAATTCACTCCAAGAAGTTGAAAATTCACTCCAAGAAGTTGAAAATTCACTCCAAGAAGTTGAAAATTCACTCCAAGAAGTTGAAAATTCACTCCAAGAAGTTGAAAATTCACTCCAAATATTGTGATTATTAACTCATTTGGAGTGATTTCCATACTTCTTAGAGTGGTAGTTAAGAGTATTTAGAGTGCCAACTTTTCACTGCAGGAAAGGTGAAACGAACACTCGACGATAGTGTGAAATATCACTATAAACGGGGTGGTCAATGTCCGACTCATTTATGGAGTGAAAATTAACTCTATTAGAGTGATTTTGACTCTAAAAATCTAAGAGTGTATACAAACACAGCAAAAGAAAATTTATGTTGATCTAATAAATAACACTGTGTTTGAAAACATCGTCTGTTGTCTGCGGAAAAACAACGAACACTAAAGTATACCTATATCGTCTGCAGAAAATAACGTATACTTTAGCATATGTAGGCGCTCGGCCCGCCGACAGGCGGCAGTATCGAGCAGCGGGTAGAGGAGCGAGAGCCCTGAGCGTAGCGAAGCGCGAGAGTCGACCGCCAAGAGCACACCAGAGCAGTCGCCTGGAGAGAGGCCCAACAAGCAGGAAATAAAGAACATACGCCAACATCACACTGAGCGTATTCATTCCCCACGCCACCTCCCGAAACCGTCACCCCCCTACATATACCTATATTTATAGTTTCTTAATTGTAAGGAAAGTGTACGCCGAAAAATCAGTCGTTGATTGTCCTCCGCCGGTATCGCACGACCATCTGTCCGCCCCGGCACTGTGCAGAATGTGTCGGTCAATTGAGAAAAAAGTAAGGTTATTTATTGATATTTATTTAGGTTTGAGATATTGATTAATTTTATTTATAGTAGCTGGTTTTCCTGCTTTCCGGCTGTGTTAATTATTAAGATGTACTAAGTGTATTGATTTTATTTTCGAGGTAAATTATAAGAAGTTATAAGTTTTTTATTTTAATAGTTAACGTAATTTAATTATTTTTGTCATCATTCTGTTTGACCATTTAGCCCTGATGAGGTGCTGTACCAGCACGAAACGTTGGCTTATTATTAATAAATCATGTTGCTCGAAGAGATGCATAGCTGTCTTGTTACATACAGGAATCTTTTTGTTTTGCAATATATTATTTAATGACTTTAATTATATTATAATAAGAAATTATGCAACATGAAAATAAAAAGCTTACGTCTGCTCTATTCCAATTGCTGGTCTAAACTTAATAGATACCAGCTATTTTCCTAGTTTGTTAATAAAGAAAAAACAATGAGGCTGAAAAAAATATTACAGACACACACAGGAACATTTTTGTTTTCAATATCCACTCCAAGCATATAACCTCACATGAGAAATCATAACCTATAAAAATCTGAAAAATAAAATGTAACATTTAAACAAAGAATAAGTTCATAAAATTCTACATGTATATGATATATTCAAATGTAATATAAAACAAAATACTTATCTGATTGAGTTCTCGTAATCTTTTTCTTCATAACCGTGTAAAGACAAAAGTATTAATTATATTTGGCACTGTTTTAAAATTTGTATTTATGTTATATTATTATTTAACACTATTTAGTAATATATATACAAACACAGCAAAAGAAAATTCACGTTGATTTAATAAATAACACTATGTATGAAAACTTCGTCTGTCGTCTACGGAAAAACAACGTACACTAAAGTATATCTATATCGTCTGCAGAAAATAACGTACACTTAAGTATACCTATATAGCCCAGAATTACGTAGATGCTACGTCACCGGATATCCGTCGAATAATTGTTGTCCCACGAGAAGAATTGAGGAGTTCAAACCTTCACTTTACAATATCATTCGATCGAAGCAATTTCACAAAATATAACCCTGATGTGATTTTATTACTTTTGTCGCAAGCTTTCATTTAAGTGCTCATATGTAAGAAACAAAGCTGTCAATACGAAGAAAACCGTACGCCTAGTTTCCAACAATGCCTATGAGAAGTATACAAGGGTAGTCTGGCTAGCGCCCGACGGCGGCGTAGGTACTGACGTACCTTATACTTGCCATCGTGGCGCTACCTCGCTCCTTGATAATTACATAGATTATAACAAAAGATTATAACTATATACTAAATATTTAAAATTTTCATTTTTCAGTAATCCCCTGCGTTCAAGCTGAAGAGAAGGACATTTAGATTTTCCATCCAGTTTAGAAAGAATTCATCACCTGGAAGCTGAAAATTGCTACGGCAAAGCAGTAAGTATGCTGAAATTTAGTACTGTACACATAGAATAATTTACATAGTAAGTATACATAAATAATTTTTTAAAGACATGTAAAATTACTATTAATATGTGTACTTTCACTAGGAAAAAGATTTTTTTTATAATAATAGTTAAATGAATCTGTCGATCTCTCCGAGGCAAAGTGTGTAGGAAAAGGGGAAAAATAAATTGACACCATTTTTTCCTTATTCAACGTTTCGGTGAACATTGTCACCCTCTTCAGGAAACTGTCGATTTTATTTATTATTGTAAATGAGTACATAAATTTTAAATATTAACAAAATGAACAAAAATGTTTTCCTTACAAATAGAGGCACGTAACGACGAATACTAGATATTATTCTTCCGCAGCCAGTGTTAGGCGGGGGAAGAAGGAGCGAATATTGCCAGAAACAGTCAATGTTATTGTTTCGGCTCTTTCGGCTATTGTCTCAGTAATGAGAAGACAATAGGTGTATCCGGCGCTTTTATATTAGCAAGGAGTCTCGCGACTTTTTGACCGGTGTGTTTATGTATGACGTCACAATTTTCGTTCGCTCGCACATGTATACATCAAAATTGTCCCCGATCCGATTTACTTTTCAAACGGTACATTAACTGTGTGTGCACGTTATTGAGTTTATGCCATTTTATTTACGCTATTATCTTGCATTTGAATGTGTAACATTTCAGATACAAGTCTTTTATTGAGGTTACATTCTTTATCTTTTATTTTTATTGTATCAAAGTTGAAATTATGTTTAAATTTACTATGGTGCTCACTAATAACATTATTTTTTGATTTTTTGTGTTCCTCAATACGTGTAGATACACTTCTCTTCGATTGTCCTACGTATGTAGCTGTACAGTCATTGCAACACAACTTATACACAACATACTTCTCCAACTGTTTTTCTTTTTTATCTTTTCCTTTAACTATGATATTACACATACAATTCTGTATTTTTGGAACAGTTGTGATATTATTTTGTTTTAAGGAATGTTGCATTTGTTCATAAAACCCTTTAACATAAGGTATCGTAACAATGTTTCTGAAGTTTTTGTCTATATTGTAACGTTGGTTTTGTACATTCGATTTTAGTTTGTCAATACGTTTTTTTATGTATCTATTAGTAAAGTCAACAGGATAATTATTTTCTGCTAATCATTTTCTTACAATATTTATGTTTTTCTTATGAAAACACACGTCTGATAATTTAATAGCTTTGTCAATAAGATTTATACCATGACAATTTTTTGGGATTCAGGATGTTGCGAATAATAATTTAAAAATCTGCCAGAAAAGGTGGGTTTTGTGTACCAATCGGTTCTTATTTTTCCTATATTCTTTACTAATAGAACGTCTAAGAAACTTATGGAGTTGTTTTTTTCAATTTCATGTGTAAATTGAAACCGGCTATTGTACGAATTGAAAATATTAAGTGTTTCATTGATTTTTTCCTTTGGAATGCATGTAATAATGTCGTCTACGTAACGGTAAAAAAATATAGGTTTAAATGATAGTTTTGAAATGCAATCCGTCTCAAGATCATCCATGACTAAGTCAGCAAATAATCCCGAAATCGGAGAGCCCATTGGAGTACCAAAAAGTTGTTTATAAAATTTGTTATTAAACTGAAAAAACGTGCTCTCCATAAGTAACTCGCATGCCGCTAAGAGTTCATTCAGTGGAATATCAGATTCTCTAGATATTCGTGTGTATCTTTTTTCAATACTATTTTTCACCAACAATTTGTCAATATTAGTGTACAGAGATTTTACGTCTAGGCTTACAATACAATGGTCCGCTGGAATATTTTTATGTTTGATTTTTTCTATCAGATCGTAACTGTTTTTTACATGAGATTTTGACTTGTCTAAATTATTTTGTAAAATTTTGAATAATGTTTTTGAGAAGAAATATGTAGGCGAGCCTATTGTTGAAATAATAGGTCTCAACGGATGATCTTTCTTATGGATTTTAGGTAATCCATGTGCTTTGGGTAAACTCGTATCCGTTTGAGTTAGCGTATGTCTGCTATATTTCTTCCCAAGAAAACCATGATCATTCCAAACACTTAAAAAGCTTTTCATCTTTGTTTGTAATTTTGATAAGATCTACGGTCCATGTTAATAAGTATGTGAATAAGTGTGAACTATATTCCTTTGGCTTTATCCCTCGGTGTTTTTCAATAATTGTTTAATGAATCTGTCGATCTCTCCGAGGCAAAGTATATAGGAAAAATGTATTTAGATGAGTGTGTATACACTATCTAATATGATTTTATCCCTCGGTAGTTTGTTATAATTCTTTTGTTGTTATTATCGATCCCTCCGAGGCAATGGTTTTGAAAGGGTTTTTAAAAAAATTAAAACTCCTTTCTTTTAAAAAACGACGTTTCGGCGATCATTGTCGCCCTCATCAGAAAAACTGTCAAAAATTTTTTATTATAATAAACATACAGACTTTAAAATGAACAGAATATTACATAGAAAAAGCGATATTTTTGAAACTTACATATTGGAGCACATTTGATTTGTGTACATCTCGATAATCCTTTCCCCCGGCTAGTTAACAGCGGGGGAAGAGAGAGACCGAGTGACACAGCTATTATTTATATACTTTGTCAGCTACTGTCTCGGAAGTGAGGAAGTAGCCGGCAATCGTCGCTTATATAGTGCGAAAAGTCTTTCGCGCGGTTTGTTTACATATGACGTCACGCATCGCCTCATCCTTTCGATGTATACAAATTTTGATTTTAAATCTTAAGCTGGTATATTAAATGTGTGTACACGTTATTGAGTTTTTGGGTATCCTCTTTCTTATTAATACCGTTATCTTGCAAATGTATATGCATCATTTCCGAGATCAATCTTTTATTTAAATTGTTTTCTTTGTCTTTTATCTTAAATCCTTCAAAATTAAAAGTACGATTGTACTTTTTACTATGCTCGGAAATGACACTGTCCTTAGACTTTCTATGTTCTTCAATACGTGTACACACATTTCTTTTTGTTTGGCCCACATATGTAGCCGTGCAATCGTTACATCCAAGTTTATAAACAACATTTTTCTCTAGGTGTTTCTCTTTTTTATCCTTTCCTTTCACAATAATATTGCACATATTACTGTGTATTTTTGGAATGGTCGTAATGTTGTTTTTCTTAAATGAATGTCGTACCCGCTCATAGAAACCATCGATGTATGGTATGCTAACGTGATTGTTATATGTATTATTTTTTGCACATTGCTCTGGTTTTTTAATCATTCTGATTGCAGATAATCGTTTTTTGACGTATTTTTCAACGAAAACAGGGGGGTAATCATTATCGAATAATAGACATTTTATAATATCAATGTTTTTCTGATGAAAACATTTATCCGATAACTTCACCGCCCTGTCAACTAGATTATACACCATGGCAATTTTTTGACTTATCGGGTGTTGCGAATTAAAGTGCAAAAATCTGCCAGAGAAAGTTGGTTTCGTGTACCAATCAGTTTTTATTTTATGTGTTTCATTAATCAATAATACGTCCAAAAAACTTATGGATTTGTTTACCTCCATTTCATGTGTAAATTGGAGTCTGCTATTATACGAATTAAATATTTTTAACGTCTCATCTACTTTTCCTTTCGGAATACAGGTAATGATATCATCGACGTAACGGAAAAAGAACACAGGTTTATAAGTTAATTTTGAAATGCACTCCGTTTCGAGATCATCCATAACAATGTCAGCGAATAATCCCGAAATCGGGGAGCCCATAGGTGTACCAAAAAGTTGTTTATAAAATTTACCATTGAATTGGAAGTATGTGTTATCCATAAGTAGACTACAAGCATCTAAAATCTCGTCAAGTGGAATTTCAAACTTTCTCGCTATTTGTATGTATCTTTTTTCAATACTCTGCATGACTAGTGTTTTATCAATATTAGTATATAACGATTTTACGTCTAAGCTGACAATACAGTGGTCATTCGGAATGTTTACATTTTTAATTTTTTCTATAAAATCATAACTATTTTTTATGTATGAACGAGGTTTTTTAATACTATTTTGTAAGATTTTAAATAGATATTTTGATAAAAAATATGTAGGTGAGCCTATTGTTGAAATAATAGGTCTTAGAGGGTGGTCCTTCTTGTGAATTTTTGGTAAACCGTACGCTTTTGGTAGACACGTATCAGTTTGTGTGAAAAACTGTTTTTTATATTTTTTACCAAAAAAACCATTTTCATTCCACATATTTGTTAGCTTCTTTACATTCGATTGCAATTTTGACAATGGATTTTTCTTAATTATACTGTATGTGTCAGTGTCAGCTAAAAGATTTTCCATCTTATCAATATAATCGTGTTTATACATCGCAACCGTTACATTACCTTTGTCAGCAAAGGTGAACATAATATCTTTATGAGTCTTAATGAAATTCTTAGTTTCCGTTAATTTATTTTCAAAAATCTTTTCTTCTATTGTTATGTGTCTCGTTTTATTACGGTGTTGTGTGATATTATTTATTAATGTGTTTCGGACTCTATTTGCAGTACTATCGGGAATGTTATTAATTGATATTGTGTTTTCTAAGTTTTTGATGCATTCAATAACCAGAACTTCATTAAGACTACTCGTAGGATTAAATTTCCTACCTAGTGCGGTCACATATTTTACATTAGTCGGTATGTCTATATTTGTCAAATTGGTGAACCATTTTTCAAAACTCGGATTCGTATTATCTTTTCTATTTACATTATACAAATGGTTTTTTTGGTAAAAAATATAAAAAACAGTTTTTCACACAAACTGATACGTGTCTACCAAAAGCGTACGGTTTACCAAAAATTCACAAGAAGGACCACCCTCTAAGACCTATTATTTCAACAATAGGCTCACCTACATATTTTTTATCAAAATATCTATTTAAAATCTTACAAAATAGTATTAAAAAACCTCGTTCATACATAAAAAATAGTTATGATTTTATAGAAAAAATTAAAAATGTAAACATTCCGAATGACCACTGTATTGTCAGCTTAGACGTAAAATCGTTATATACTAATATTGATAAAACACTAGTCATGCAGAGTATTGAAAAAAGATACATACAAATAGCGAGAAAGTTTGAAATTCCACTTGACGAGATTTTAGATGCTTGTAGTCTACTTATGGATAACACATACTTCCAATTCAATGGTAAATTTTATAAACAACTTTTTGGTACACCTATGGGCTCCCCGATTTCGGGATTATTCGCTGACATTGTTATGGATGATCTCGAAACGGAGTGCATTTCAAAATTAACTTATAAACCTGTGTTCTTTTTCCGTTACGTCGATGATATCATTACCTGTATTCCGAAAGGAAAAGTAGATGAGACGTTAAAAATATTTAATTCGTATAATAGCAGACTCCAATTTACACATGAAATGGAGGTAAACAAATCCATAAGTTTTTTGGACGTATTATTGATTAATGAAACACATAAAATAAAAACTGATTGGTACACGAAACCAACTTTCTCTGGCAGATTTTTGCACTTTAATTCGCAACACCCGATAAGTCAAAAAATTGCCATGGTGTATAATCTAGTTGACAGGGCGGTGAAGTTATCGGATAAATGTTTTCATCAGAAAAACATTGATATTATAAAATGTCTATTATTCGATAATGATTACCCCCCTGTTTTCGTTGAAAAATACGTCAAAAAACGATTATCTGCAATCAGAATGATTAAAAAACCAGAGCAATGTGCAAAAAATAATACATATAACAATCACGTTAGCATACCATACATCGATGGTTTCTATGAGCGGGTACGACATTCATTTAAGAAAAACAACATTACGACCATTCCAAAAATACACAGTAATATGTGCAATATTATTGTGAAAGGAAAGGATAAAAAAGAGAAACACCTAGAGAAAAATGTTGTTTATAAACTTGGATGTAACGATTGCACGGCTACATATGTGGGCCAAACAAAAAGAAATGTGTGTACACGTATTGAAGAACATAGAAAGTCTAAGGACAGTGTCATTTCCGAGCATAGTAAAAAGTACAATCGTACTTTTAATTTTGAAGGATTTAAGATAAAAGACAAAGAAAACAATTTAAATAAAAGATTGATCTCGGAAATGATGCATATACATTTGCAAGATAACGGTATTAATAAGAAAGAGGATACCCAAAAACTCAATAACGTGTACACACATTTAATATACCAGCTTAAGATTTAAAATCAAAATTTGTATACATCGAAAGGATGAGGCGATGCGTGACGTCATATGTAAACAAACCGCGCGAAAGACTTTTCGCACTATATAAGCGACGATTGCCGGCTACTTCCTCACTTCCGAGACAGTAGCTGACAAAGTATATAAATAATAGCTGTGTCACTCGGTCTCTCTCTTCCCCCGCTGTTAACTAGCCGGGGGAAAGGATTATCGAGATGTACACAAATCAAATGTGCTCCAATATGTAAGTTTCAAAAATATCGCTTTTTCTATGTAATATTCTGTTCATTTTAAAGTCTGTATGTTTATTATAATAAAAAATTTTTGACAGTTTTCCTGATGAGGGCGACAATGATCGCCGAAACGTCGTTTTTTAAAAGAAAGGAGTTTTAATTTTTTTAAAAACCCTTTCAAAACCATTGCCTCGGAGGGATCGATAATAACAACAAAAGAATTATATATAGGAAAAAGGTGAAAAATAAATTGCGAGCGAACGAAAATTGTGATGTCATACATAAACACACTGGTCAAAATGTCGCGAGACTCCTTGTTAATATAAAAGCGCCGGATACACCTATTCTCTTCTCATTATTGAGACAACATTGACTGTTTCTGGCATTATTCGCTCCTCCTTCCCTCGCCTAACACTGGCTGGGGAAGAATAACATCTAGTATTCCTCGTTACGTGCCTCTACTTGTACGGAAAACATTTTTATTAAAATTGCTTCTATCGCTCGACTGGTCGTATAGGAGAAATGAATAGATGCATCTCTTCGAACCAAAGTTGTTCGAACCAAAGATTGTCGGTCCTCTTCAGGGCTATATAAATTTTTACAAATAATAGAATTTATAATATCAATTTTTACAAATAATAGAATTTAAAATACAATTTTTACACTTAATAAAATTTAAATTAACAATTTACCTTAAATAATAAAAACTTCTAAATATAAAATTACTAATCCAACATGACGACCATGTAGCTGTCGTCCCTAATGAAACAAAATTATACTAAGGAACAAAATTAATAAATAATAAAATTTACAAATTACAAAGCCTCTCTTACATGTGGCAACCACCCGGAGTTTTTTTGCAGAGCAACCGGTGCCGTTAGGTGGTAATGCGACACCGGAGGAGATCAAACAACGACTGGCTTCCCCGAAATTTATAATTGCTTATATACCCCTCAGGACTATACGCATACATATATAATAGTTTTAAACGGAATAATGAAGACCCCAACGGAATAGCACGGCATACCAGGCTCACACACGAAACGAATAAGTGACACTAATTCTATGCCAGGCAGTAAGTCCAAGAGTCCCCGCCGCGAGTTCAAAAGCCCCTTACATAACCGCATTGGATGCCGATATAGTATGGCCGGAGCGTCGCCTAGCAACTCGGACTCTTCGACCTCCCACTGGGATGTGCCGCTCCGTCTCGCCAGCCAATCACTATATATTCATGTTGGCTATACGTGGAAATGGCTAAGGTGCATAAAGTGCATTTCTAGAGATGAATTTATTGAGGGGATAAAAAGCCTTCTCGATTTCACTTATCTTATCTTTAATGACAATTTCTATAAGCAGATTTGGGGGCCCCTATGGGTTTTTGTTCGAGTCCTGTATTTGCAAACATTGTGCTAGAAGATCTTGAAACACACTGTTTAAACATTGTAAAGGCGAGCGTGCCACTATTCTGTAGATACGTTGATGATTGCCTTTTAATTGTTGAGAGGAAGAGATTGGAGTTTGTATTAACTACCTTTAACGATTACAATAATGACTTACAGTTTACTTCTGAAGTTGAATCGGACAATAGCATGAATTTTCTAGATATTTTTATATTTCATGATTGTGACGGTAATATTATCACTAATTGGCACCAAAAAGATACGGCTTCTTGCAGATATATAAACTTTTACTCTCACCATCCTCAAAGTCAAAAGGTGGCGATCGTATACAATCTTTTAGATAGAGCGATTTTACTGTCAGATCCGCGTTTTCATCTACAGAATATAGAACATGCGAAAAAAATTCTTATAGCGAACGATTATGCTTCTGCATTTATAAAAAAGTTTTGTAAAAGGCGTATTGTTCGAAATCTCGGCCTCTTAAAAGAAAGAGAGGAGGGCAAAGATTCGGAAAATCTGGTCTTCATTTTTAATAATTGTGATTTAAATACAAAAAATAGATTTGCGGTTTTCCCGTTTTATGAAAGTTTCAATTGTAAATTAAAATCAGTATTGAAAAGAAATGAAAAAACTTTGGTTAATAGAATTACAGATAAGTTTAATAAGTTTATTAAGTTAGGGAAGGATCCGACGCCTATTGGCGATACAAGAAATGTTGTTTACAAAATAGATTGTTCCGACTGTGAGTCTTCGTATATCGGGGAGACTTACCGTCCGTTAAAAACCAGAGAGTCGGAACATAAACGTTATATAGATAAGGGAGATATCACCTCCCCCTAGCAGTCCATGCAATGGAAACGGGACATACATTTGATTTTCAAAATATAAAGATTGTTGATAGAGAGCCATCTATTTTCCGTAGACGCTTCTTAGAGATGCTACATATTCAATTTTTCGATGACACGCTAAATAGGGCGGAGGATACTTGTCGCCTCAGAAATAGTTACAAGAATGTTATTTCTAATCTAAAACTAAGTCCACGTAATTGCAATAGATAGTATTTTAATTGATTGTTTTTAGTTAACAGGGTTTGGAGGCCGAACGATGATGGTAGGAGATGCGGGGAGCATTGGAACAGAGGAGGTGGCACACCGCTCCGTGCTTTCTTGCGTATAGCCAACATGAATATATAGTGATTGGCTGGCGAGATGGAGCGGCACATCCCAGTGGGAGGTCGAAGAGTCCGAGTTGCTAGGCGACGCTCCGGCCATACTGTATCGGCATCCAATGCGGTTATGGAAGGGGCGTTTGAACTCGCAGCGCGGACTCTTGGACTTACTCCCTGGCATAGCATTAGTGTCACTTCTTCGTTTCGTGTGTGAGCCTAGTATGCCGTGCTATTGCATTGGGGTCTTTATTATTCCGTTTAAAATTATTATATATATATGCGTATAGTCCTGAGGTGTATATAAGCAATTATAAATTTCGGGGAAGCCAGTCGTTGTTTGATCTCCTCCGGTGTCGCATTACCATCTAGCGGCACCGGTTGCTCTGCAAAAAAACCCCGGGTCGTTGCCACATGTAAGAGAGGCTTTGCAATTTGTAAATTGTATTATTTATTAATTTTGTTCATTAGTATAATTTTGTTTCATTAAGGACAACAGCTACATGGTCGTCATGTTGGATTAGTAATTTTATATTTAGAAGTTTTTATTATTTAAGGTAAATTGTTAATTTAAATTTTATTAAGTGTAAAAATTGTTATTTTAAATTCTATTATTTGTAAAAATTGATGTTTTAAATTCTATTATTTGTAAAAATTTATATAGCCCTGAAGAGGACCGACAATCGGTTGAAACGTTGGCAGAATAAAAGAAACTTTGGCTTGAAGAGATGCATCTATTCATTTCTCCTGGAAAACATTATTGTTCATTTTGTTAATATTTAAAATTTATGTACTCATTTACAAAAATAAATGAAATCGACAGTTTCCTGAAGAGGGTGACAATGTTCACCGAAACGTTGAATAAGGAAAAAATGGTGTCAATTTATTTTTCCCCTTTTTCGTACACACTTTCCCTCGGAGAGATCGACAGATTCATTAAACAATTATTGAAAAACACCGAGGGATAAAGCTAAAGGAATATAGTTCGCACTTATTCACATACTTATTTTTTTTATATTCCTTCTAAATAATTTTTTATTGCCTATTAATTGATAAATTTTTTTTCAGGTTTAACTCAGACATAACCCCTTAACCAACAGCTGAAAATATGCAAGTTTCATGAGAATAAATTTTATTGCGCGTTATTCGCCATAGCAATTTCAGTTATTTCAAGAGTATACAATCTGCGACTGCTAATTTTTCTCCGCATAAACTATAGCAATTTTTGATCACGTTTCTTAGTGTTTTGCTGCATCAAATTTAGTAGCGTACGGTGTATTGCCGCACACACACAAATCCAAGTCCGCTAGCAACTACCACATAAAATCCTGGAGTAAGATTCTAGGACACGTTTCAGATTGCAAACACGCAGCCTACGGCCAGCAGTACACAGATTCAGCAAAATAAAGAGAAAACCCCTTCACATCGCAGCTAAATCAAGTGCCCATGTTCATGACTGAACAGCCACCTTTCCACCCACACTCTCCATTTACGTCGGGAGGCGAACTGGCAACATGCGCTATAAATGAACAGCCAGCCGACTGTATGACGTACCCGGGGAACGCAAGGGTCAACGCTTGTACAACTCTGGTGAACTGGAACCAGTTGCATTAAAGACTTCCTTCAGAAAATAAAAGAAAACAGAAAGTCGTCTTACCTGGATGTAGTAGACACGTTAAACGCCCTACTACACCTAATGACAGGCTCAGACCTGATATGGTGCCGACTGATGCGCCCCAAATGGATAAAATGGGAAGAATTTGTCTTAGCTGCCATAAGAAGTTACGGAGTCGACGAAGATATCCAATTTAAGTTTCTAGCAGAAGCGCAAGCCTGTAAGCAAGAGTGAAAGTAAAATGCCCGGGATTGCATTATGGCCGTGCTGACTATTTTGAACCAACTACAAGCTCAGCTCTCAGAAATCTTGAAAATTAGAATGCTCCACGAGAACATACTGGTCTAGATTAAGATGCTGGTACCACGGGAAGAAGTCCAAGACTTAGATGCCCTCCTTATCCGTTCGAAGCAAGCGGAAAAGTTAATACACGAGCGAGACCACTACACGCGTCCTCCAGCTCCAGATACGTGTTTGTTGCCACAGTTAGCGTATCGCCATTGGCCCTGGAGGTATTCAGCTAGTCGCCTCCGTAGGAGCAATTATTACTTTCTACGTTGGTCCAGAGTCCAGGGGCAAAACTCGCGAACGGCCAACTAGTACTCGTTCATGGTTACACGAACTTGCCGTGCGTCGTTCTCGGACAGACCCGGATCAAGGTTATGATTGTAAGTTCGCTAGACGCGGAGTGCATCCAAGGGACCGACGTATTAAGATCGTTCGACTCAGTCCTTCTTCAAGCCGTGCGGTCATGGTAAGAAAAGCCGATGGCATGTACCATTTCTGTGTGAACTACTAGAAGCTGAATGCTGTTTCCAAGACAAGCGCGTACCCGCTACCTTAGATGGACGCAATCCTGAGCAAGCTGCAAAGGGCTCGTTACATTTCGACGATTGATTTAACCTCCGCATACCACCAAATCGCCATGAGGCCGGAGGACGCACACCTCACGGCTTTTACCTTCTAACAATTGAGTGGCAAGGTCATCGCGCCGAAATTAGAGCTTCATACTTTCAGCTATCTAGATGATATCATCATCGTCACGCAAGATATCGATGAACACCTGCACTCGCTCGAAGTGGTACTTAAAAGAGTCAAGGATACCGGCCTCACTATCAACCGGAAGATGAGTAAATTCGGCATCAGTGAAGCCAAGTATCTCGGCCTTATAGTCAGGGAGTCAGGGAGTTCAATAGTGGGATATCATGCACTTTCTTCAAAAGATTTTTTGACAGTCAAAATTTGTTTGTGGTAACCTACTGAAAGTAACCCTAAATTCTCGACTTCGGACCTGATCGGGAACATTGTTATTATTACAAAATAAACTTCAAAAAAGCACTTTTTTTTAGTTTTCCGCGAATAACGTTTTTGTAACGCATTTTATGAAAAAAAAGGTAGAGAGGAAAGTTGTTTAGAATTGAATTTCCAATCAGACACATGTATTCCCGAATGCAAAATTAACTTTTTTCATCGCTAAATTGTTAAACAAAAAAAAACTTTTTCCAAATATTCACATTGCCACAGTTTTTTCAAAAAAAAGATCTTTTTCGTCGGATAAGCTCTCAATGATGACTTTTAGTACAGACAATCTAAAAATCGTTGCCCGATCCGTATATCTCAAAACGGCGTCCTATTGCAAAATTATTTACCCGAAAATTTCAAATTCATTTCAAATTTGCTCATGGAACGATAAACGGATCCAACTGCACTTAACCGATAGCTTTTGACGTACTTAATAAATGCTAAAAAGGAATTTTCTTAAAATTAATATTTAACAACATTTTTAGCAATAAATAGTTTTTATTTTCGCCAATTTTTAAGCTAGAGAAACGCGGTAAAATGCATTTTAAAGTACTTAAAAAACCATGAATTTTCGTAAAATATTCGTCAAGATCCGACCAATAGGAGCCGAGAAACGAAATTTTTTTCAACCGACGATTACACCGAAACGATTTAATATTTTTTAATGAATTTTCACACAATGCTTGTTCAAATGATGCTCTAGATAATAGTATTTTCCTTGATAGTTGCAATGGACTTAATTCTTGTAAAAGGACCGATGAACGGATGCGAGATCAGCGCGCGCGGCCGCGCGACTGCTCCGTCCGGGCGGCGCGGTGGAGGGGGGGGGGACCGCCGCTGCGGCTTTCGTGAACCTTAGATGCAAATTGATTTTCTCGGCAACCAAAGGTCCTACGGTAATGCTTGTTTTTTTTTATTTCTTTTTTCCTCAACTTTCACGTCGGGTCAATAAAATTTACATGAGTGCATTGCAAATACCCGACAATTACGTTTTTTAGATGTAAATTTAATTTCTCGGCATCCAAAGGTCCTACATCAATGCTTTTTTTTTTAATTTTATGTGTTTTTGCCTCAACTTTCCCGTCATGTTAATTAAATTTTCATAAGTGCCATACAAACACAAGAAAATTTCATGTTTTCTGTTATATGCAGTACTACGTAATGTTTTCATATTTTCTACATATAAGTGTGTATATTAATTTTAAAAGCTCAGTACAAGGATAGTGTTTGCTTACGATTTCTGCATTAAACGAAATTAAGGAATTAATGTCGATAAAATATGTTTTTCAACTATAAGTTATCGCTTCGCGTTATGTAAAACTTTTTAAACTAGCATTGAATTTAATCGATTTTCATAGGATAACATACTTATTTCTATATATATTTACGCATGTGTAACGTTCTTAAAATCGTATGTGTATACGAGCGCGCCGCACACACACATACACACATATACGCGCTTATTCATGGCGACAAGTGGAGAAAATGGTTTAAAAAGGCAACCAAAGGTCCTACGCTAATGCTTTTTTTTTAATTTTATGTGTTTTTGCCTCAACTTTCACGTCATGTTAATTAAATTTTCATAAGTGCCATACAAACACAAGAAAATTTCATATTTTCTGTTATATGCAATACTACATAATGTATTCATATTTTGTATATATGTGTGTGTATATTAATTTAAAAGCTCAATACAAGGATAGTGTTTGCTTACGATTTCAGCATTAAACGGAATTAAATAATTAATGTCCATAAAATATAATTGTATACAACTTTCTGGAGCTGCATTGAATTTAATCGATTTACATGAGATTATACTTATGTATATAAATGTTTGTACATGTATAAAATAACTTTTCATTTATTTCAACAGCGAATATGATTTTTTTGTAAGATCCTACATGTATATACGCGTACAGCACGCACAGATACACACACACGCACGCGCAGTACACAACATACACACACGCGGGCGCGCGCAGCACACTAACATACACACACGCGCTTGCGGGGGTTTTTTATGGCATAAAGTGGAAAATGGAATATAACGTATAAGAGAGGAACTGTCACTTTCAGCGCAGTATGAGGAAAAATTGTTTAATAAGAATTAAATGAAGCATAGATAAAGTAAACTTTTTTTGCAAAGATAATCTTTTAAGCATGTTAAACCTCCATAACTCTAGAGGCTCATGAATATTTTTTTGTCCATAAAGTAATTTAACCAGCTTTATACCAGAATTAACAATTTCTTTTTGATCGACGTTCCTCTCGTTAAAGCACCGTATTTCATTTAATAATTTTAAATTGCTTTGCAATGTATTGACAATTTTAGCTTTTCCTAAATTAAAGAAAGAGTGTGTAAGATCCTACGTGTATATACATTATACACGTAGGATCTTACCAAAAAATCATATTCGTTGTTGAAACAGATGAAAATTTATTTTATACATGTACAAACATTTATATACATAAGTATAATCTCATGTAAATCGATTAAGGGGTTATGCCTGAGTTAAACCTAAAAAAAACAAAGTGTTAGTTAATAGGGAAAAAAAAATTATCTATAAGTTATATATAAAAAATTCTATTTGGCAGTTAAACTATACATGTTTATGCTGATTTTCCATATTTTACAAAAAATATATATCTATACTTACTATAGTAATAATTCAATACATGAAGTATTAAATTAAAGCATATTTTCTCCTTTGCCGCATGCTTTCTCATCATCCGGGTGGTCAATCAAAGCCAAACAGGATGGAACATCTTCCATTTGTGATTCTCCTCAGCATGAGCGGAAGACATTACTGAAAAATGAAGAATTTAATTAGTTAGTTACAAATTAGTTACAATATAAGTAATTATAGTGAATGTTACGTATGTTTAGATGCGTAACATTCACTTTTAACTTATCTTTGCAAATATTGCTCCGCTCAAGCAGTGAAGAAGCGTTTCCTAGACCTCTCCAGAAAATTTCAGCTGGATTGGACTTGTGGTTCCTGAGAAATCCTGCGGCAACTGACCTTAAATCATAAAAATACAAATGTTGAGTAAAATGCATTTAAAGTTTTATTCAACATTTTATGATATAAAATCTACTTACAATTTTTGTTTCCACCTGGACCTTTTTTAAGTGAATGGTATGAATATCCTGGGCATCATTGAACATTTTTGGCATAGTGAAAGAATTTTGTTCGGCTTCATCCACTGAAATAAAACAAAATGAAAAATCATTAAAAAATGTCATTTTTATAATTTTGGAACATTTTTATAATTAAGCTATAAAAATGCTTTTATTCATAAAAAATAAGTATAATATGTACTTACATGCAGTGAACTGAAGAGTAGCACTACCATCATCTGTCAAGTTGAAGGTTAGAAAAAATAGTCCAGATGAGCTGATGGAAAGGAGGCAGAAAGCAAGCAGACAGCTATAATCAGCTGTTTAGCTTGCTCTCTGGCCTACATTCATTTCAGCAGACTGCTTACAGAGCTGATGTTGTTGTGTGTTAAAGTCAAATTATTTGATTTTAAAATTCAACAAAAATGAGAAATAAAATATGAAGAAAATTAAATTAAAATGAAAAATAAAGAAAATAATTGTGAATATGTTTTATAGTTTTTCAGTGTTGTGTGTTTGTGTTCTATGTTTGTGAGGTTGTGTTTGGTGTATGACAATTTTGTATTTCAATAAGCACCAGCTCTGTAAGAGTCGTCATCCTGGTTTTTCCTCTTTCTTCTGGCTCGACGTGCTTCTAGCGTGGACTCCAAATCTCTTCTATCAGACAACAGAAGCCGCTCCTCATCCTGACTCTTGGCCCAGTTCACTGCAGAGGATCCTGGCTTGAGGCTGAATTTCTGCATGACTTGGAGCATTCCTGCTTTGCCGTCATTGAAGCCAGTGACAGCCATGTAAACACCAATTTCCAAGACTGTCAGACCACTGAAACTATGCTTGGGGATGAGCTTCCAAATCGATTGATTAAAACTTTCGTTACTGTTTTGTGTGAAGCCTCCCATGCATCTCTCAAGCAAGTCTCGTTTGGTCAAATCTTGATAAATTGGTTCAATGGCATTCATGATGGCAGCAGGAATGCTATCTGCATGGTGGAAGGTTTTTTCGTTGTTGTTGGCCTTGGCTTTTTGCCACTTGCACCAAGATCTTGATCCTTGCGGGCAAAGGTGGTGAGTTGGCTCTTGATCTGTTGATTTCTTGTGATGAAACGTTGCCCAGATGGAATTGGACATTTCATCAACAGAATTACTATGGCCTCGGATGGCATTGCCATAGTACTTCGTCAACTGATCAATCCTTTGAGCAGTTAGACGGTTTCTTCCACCAATGCCCAAGCCATCAGATAATTTCTTGCCAGCCAAGCTTTTCTTGAGGTTCCTGAGTCTCGTTCCCATCCTCTTCTGAACATGTCCCACACATTCTTTCTTGATGATTTGAAAATCTCCATACGGCTTGGCATCGGAAAGTGCTTTGAAGACTCTGGAATCTCCGTCTCCAATGTAGTTCCTATATCTCACACCGTGGATGGACTCGGATCTTTGGAACATTTCTACGATGCCGTTGACTTCCATCTTGCCAGAGCTTCCTTGGTGATTTGCAGAACATTTTTCTTGATGGGCTTCATACCATTCCTTATACTGTGATGTATCCTCTTCTGGGTGTTTCTCACAAGCTAGGCAGAATGACTGCTTGGGAGAAACATCAATCACCTTTCAATTGGCATGGCGTATGAGGGTAGAAACGCCTTGAAGGGAAGAATGTCCTCTTTTCCTCCAACTACCATCGCCTGATACTGTTTCTTTGTCATCCTCGTGTATCGTGTCACTGCAATCTTCCTGCATAGCTGCTTTCATTGACTCCTCAGCTATACTTTTGCTCGCTTCTTTCAAGTCCTGATTAATTTTGTCAAAGTTACTGTGAGAGATTGGAGTAGAAAAATCCATCACTCCACATAAAGTGCTCAAACCAGTGTGTCCATGACCAAGAATTCTCATGGCTAGAACTGCTCGTCTGTTCACTTCATAAGCGTTACTCTGTTTGCCAATTTTTCTGCTGGAGTCAATGAAAGCAACAGCATGGCACGAAGTACAGGTGATAGATAGCTTGCTGCCAAGACCTCGTACATCAACTTCAGCGAATTTAATACATCCACCACAAGCTTTACAAGCCAGAAATTGCTGAAGTCCAGGTAGAAGTAAAGAAATATCAAATATTCTGTTTTGAACAAGGCTAGGCTCTAAGTACTTGGATTTTATTTTTTGTCTAGACCTAGACGCAGGAATTTCTGGCTGTGTAAATGATGCTGAAGTACCTGGTAAAGCTCGAACATCAGATGTTGGACTCCGTGCTCTGGATGTCGAAGGAACTGCATCAGGCGAAGGTGCTGGATAGAGTGCTGTTGTTCGTCCTCGTTGTTCTAGAGATGATGATGATGTAGATGCTGAAATTTCCTCTTGTTTTTTCACCTGGAAAATCTTGGATCTCTTCTTTTTTCTTCCAAATCTTCTTTTTCTATCGGATGCTCCTGGTATTCTATTTCTCTTGTCTGGGTTCATTTTAATCACAAATTTTAAACTTTTGCACTGTACTTTATACTGTAAATGCTATCAATATTATAAAATGAATTATTTAATAATATTGGGCAATGCAGAATGAAAGTAAGTATCAAATTTCAAAACAGGTGATATTGCTCATGAAGCTTTAATGGTATGGTGAAACAGGTATCTAGACTATTAACCTTGTCGAAAGAATATGGCTCTACTCGGTCGGTAAGCGCCAAATTCAAAATTCGTTTTTCTCAAAACTCTATTGCTTAGAAAATTTTTTTTTTCCTAATTGGTTTTTTACAAAGCATAATATATGATGGCATGTTTTTTTTATATATTTTCATCATAAATAAACAAAAAAGAGTTAATATGAGAATGAGCAAATTTGCAAATTTCTAATATTGCATAATTTCGCTCTTTTTATTTATATCTTTTTAACGGATTTATATTGCAATATAGATATTTTTTTTTATTCTACATGCAAATGTCATATATATATTAAGTACGAGAAACGTTAAAAGCGCAAATACAATTATGATCAGTTACAATAGCACTGATAAATAAAATCGCGGAAATTACGGTTTTTTTGAAAAAAGCCATTTTCAGGCCTTCGGTTTTTAGTTTGTAGCTTTTTACCAAATTTTTTTTGGCAAAAGCGACTTCAGTATCTTATTCTATAGATGAATTTCGATGAAAAAAGTCAATAAAAAAAAAATCGATTTTTTTTAATTTTAACTCAGGCATAACCCCTTAAATTCAATGCAGCTCCAGAAAGTTGTATACAATTATATTTTATGGACATTAATTCTTTAATTTCTTTTCGGGTAAATAATTTTGCAATAGGACGCCATTTTGAGATATACGGATCGGGCAACGATTTTTAGATTGTTTGTACTAAAAGTCATCATTGAGAGCTTATCCGACGAAAAAGATCTTTTTTTTGAAAAAACTGTGGCAATGTGAAAATTTGGAAAAAGTTGTTTTTTGTTTAACAATTTAGCGATGAAAAAAGTTAATTTTGCATTCGGGAATACATGTGTCTGATTGGAAATTCAATTCTAAACAACTTTCTTCTCTACCTTTTTTTTCATATAATGCGTTACAAAAACGTTATTCCCGGAAATCTAAAAAAAGTGCTTTTTTGAAGTTTATTTTGCAATAATAACAATGTTCCCGATCAGGTCCGAAGTCGAGAATTTAGGGTTACTTTTAGTAGGTTACCACAAACAAATTTTGACTGTCAAAAAATATTTTGAAGACAGTGCACGACAAAATGCCAGGACTCCCGGACTATTATGTTTAACCGAGACGGCTTATCGACTGACCCGGACAAAGTCGCTCCCATCCTGGACTGCCCAGTTCCGAAGAACCGCACGCATCTAAGGCATTTCATAAGCATGATTGGATGGTACTGGAAATTTCTCGACAACTTGAGAACCTTGGCGGACCTACTGACCTCCCTCCAGAGCGAGGCAGTTAAGTTTACAAAGGGCGAACCGCAACAAGCGGTGTTGGAGTCTATCAAGGCGCTGTTACCCTCTAACCCAGTGCTACATCGACCGAATTTTAGTCTCCCGTTTGTTATCCAAATGGATTCTAGCGATACTAGCATCCTAGCAATACAGACGCAAACCATCAAGGAAAAGGAGTATGTTATCCAGTATGCAAGTCGCGTGCTGACACGTGCGGAGCGCAATTATTCGGTCACAGAGCGCGAATGCCTAGTCGTGGTTTGGGCGATTTACAAAAAATTCCGATATTACGTGGAAGGGCATCCTTACGAGCTTATCATAGACTACAGCAGTCTAAGGTGGTTGTGTAACCTCCGAAATCCGACCGGGCTTCTAGGCAGATGGGCTTTAAAAATGCAGGGATTCGACTTCACGATCACCCACCGAAGTGGGAAACTGAACTTCGTATCCAACGCCCTATCTCGGATGTTCGAGGACACGCCAACCCAGATGCCGAGCGGATTGCATCGTTAGACGCTCTTGAAACTCAAACCGAAGACACTTGGTATAAAAAATCATCCAGGGGAAATTATCACTGACGACCCCTCACTGGGATGAGCGACGTCATGGACGACCTGGATGCGTGTAAGTTAGTGATTTCTTCTGAAAAACGAGTGGGTATTCCTTCGCTTTGGAGTCGCAGAAATATTCTTTTCAGACAACAGAACAGAATTTAAGAATAAATTACTGAGCGAGTTGAACACCGAATAGTCCCTCCGTACCACGTCCAGGCGAACCTGGTGAAGCGAATCAACCGAACATTTTAAACCATGATCACTTCTTTCATCGAAGAAGAACATCGAATGTGGGATGAGTTTCTACCGGAATTGACCTTCGCCTATAACAGCGCAACGCAAGAGTCTACTGAAGTAAGTCCTGCATTTTTAAACATGGGACGCAATCCCTTCCCACCACATAGCTCTCGATGTGCCGAAGAAAAGGAAGCTAGGGAAGAAGCAGCTAAGCAAGCACTCTGGTAGTGGCGGGATAGAATGTGCAAGCTGTTGGACTTGCAAACACTAACGGCGAATCGATCGGCAAAGACGTCAGCTCACCAAGCCAAACATTACAATACCAAATATCGACACGTTGGTACCACCTGGGGGATAAAGTTTGGAACCGAAATCACATTTTATCCTCCGCTATCCAGGGCATCAATGCTAAAAACACTAAAATCCATTCGATAAAATCCGCGTCGCAGAATTAAAGCCGCATGTGGAATAAAAAGTCCCTGCATCCCACGGCAACTCCGAGCCTGAAGGGGAAGATACTCCACCCGAAGACGATGTGAGCGACGCGGAATCCGCCACCACCGAGGTAAATGTACACGAGGTAGGCCGCGACGAACTAAAATCGTAGTTGACCGAACGAATGCGCACAAGATCGGCGACCCGCTGTCCGGAGCCGCAATTCCGGCGGCAGTCCGAGGCCCGGAGCACGCAATTGAACTTCCGAAAGTTGCGAAACGCGGTAGAAAAGAAAATTTTACATTGGAAGTAATTCTGAAAAAATGTAAATAATGTAGAGAATGTTAAAAAACTGAAGAAATTGTGACGAAAGAAAATTTTTCATTCCGTCTTTATTTATAACTATACGGCAATTCGACTTAGGCCAGGCATGTGCACTAGCTCGTTTAGTGTATTTACATTGATAATTCGAGATTAGAACTTGACATTGTCTTTCGGATCATTTCATCACCTCTCGACAATACGGCGAGGAGAGAAAGATAACGCGGCTAACTAGCGAGTCCGTGGCGCATGTACATACTACATAGGTATACTACTCTTACTGAATTCTGCACCTATGACGTTTCATAAGGCTTTGTTATCCAACGCAGGCGCATGATTTAGAAAAAACTCTGAAAAACAAGCGAAAATCCAGAATATATAAGGCAATCGACCTTCTAGCCTAATTAATTAACATTAATTAATGAATTAAGTAATGCGCTCAGGCCGGGATTCTCACTAACACACCTTCGCATTGCGACTGAGCAACGAAGAAAAATGCGATATCGCTATCTCAAAAGCGACCGTGAATTTGTTATTACTATCGACCGAAATCATGAGTATGCGCGAGTTATTGTTAAGTGATCTCAAGCCTTGACACCTGCGAAGGACCCTGACTGCTTCCGTAGAGGTCATAATACAAACATTGTATGCATTCATATTTATGAGAGTAAATTGACTTTGAAAGGAAGATTAAGGATTGCACTTCTTCGTCTTTACCCAATACTACGATGGTAAGGAAATATAATCTTCTTTCTCTTTGATAGTAAATATAATAGCATAAAGCATCTCAAAGCTATTCACCGATTCTCACTAGCCGCGATCGAGAGCCACATGATCGACCGAGTAATATATAAATTTGCACGCGCACCGATCTATACAGCCACTTGGTATAGATCGCCCAAACCACACAACTTCGATAGAAACATAACTTCGCGAGTAGACGTATATATACGTTCAACACAAATTATTCCCTGTGACCGCCACTCAGGACGTCACAAAATTGTTGAACAGAAGATAAACAAAGAATACCAGAAAATATTGCTGCGTTAAATGAAAATGAATACGCTTCAGAAAAATTCTTTGCAGATATTACTACAGTATTAAACAAAATAGTAGAAATTAATGATATAAATAGTAAAGATAAATAGTAAAGAAGACACTAGAGTAATTAGAGTATTATGGAAACTCCCATATAAACCTTTTAAAGGTAAAAGGCTGGCAAGTACAAGGTCGTTTCTTCCTGTGAGAATTAAAAATTAATTTTATAACTTTTCATAACCTTAATGTCAGAAAAAATCTCAGAGTTTACTCTATTTATACGGTTATTTCATTGTTTTAATCAAACTTCATTTTCGAACACTCGATTTCCAGCCCTCATATGGTAAAAATTCAAATCTATCTGTCTATGAAAATATTAACGCGTAAACATCTTCACGTTAAGGGTCTGTTGGTCAGACTACCACTTCTTTAGTGTTACTTCTCCTATAGCTCCGATTTTACATAAATTTCAATTTTAATTTTAACAAAAGAAAGTTATGGTATCAATAAATAAATTGGCAAGTTCTTTTATAAAAAGCAATCGATTTGAAATAAATAAATAAGCGTTTAAAAGGGGGATGATTATAAATATAAATGTATTTATGTAAAGACTTGACCAAATTGCAGCATGTGAAAAGGTGGATAGCCTGTGAAAGGTTCAGTCGGGTACAATTAAAACATTGAATAATTGCGACTGCTATCACGTTCTGCGCATTCTAGCTGACGTTTGGTGACCGATCACGACGGCAAGTTTTTCCGTAAAAAAAATTGCGTTCTACATGATAGAATTTGTTCCTGTTTTTTTTAAATGTATGTAAATCAACAGAATTTAAATCTCATATATAATTGTATATAATCGTCCTAGACATAGATTTTTAAGGAAATAAGGATAGCAACACATTTACTAAATTACTAAGTAAAGTAGATTGTACATCCGCTCGTTGTTTCCATAAATAAAAGAAAAAGTGTTCATGATGCGAAACAATAGTGTTAAATTACATAATAATTTTAGACAAACTTGATCTGTAACCACATATTATGGGCACATTTGTCATGTGATAATGTCATGTAAGAACACCATGCCATTCTATTACATGTACCATAGAGTTAAATTGAAACTTTTCATAATAACATATTGGCGCTACGTTCTGCGCATGTTTGTGACCCATCACGAAACGCCCAATTTACCGGAAGAATGGTGGCCTAATCTCCCATGATAAATACGACGTCATCGTTATCGATCATCAAACGTCAGGTAGAATGCGCAGAATGTGGCAGCAGTCGCAATTATTCAAAGTTTTAATAGTACCCGACTGTACCTTTTCACAAGCTATCCACCTTTTCACATGCTGCAATTTGGTCAAGTGTTTACATAAATACATTTATATTTATAATCATCCCCCTTTTAAACGCTTATTTATTTATTTCAAGTGCATTGCTTTTTATAAAAGAACTTGTCAATTTATTTATTCATATCATAACTTTCTTTGGCTAAAATAAAAATTGAAATTTATGTAAAATCGAAGGTATGTACGAATTTGACTTATGTACAAAATTGACTTATTTCTCACTGTTTTAAATTGACGCTGGTTTAAAATATTAAACTTATGATATATTTCACACTATCACACTATTTTATAATAATATGTTAAATTATTAATTAAAATATTCACGTTGGTTATTATAAACATAAACAATGTTTCACCGTGAAACATCATCTGCATCTGCCCAGCATGTACAAGTATATCTATATTAATGCATGGCGTGCTATATATTATTACGGAAATACGTAGAGCTGACATAACCGGAAGAATTGTTCAGTTTACATTCTTCTCTCTTAATGAGAATGGAGGGGCTCGAACTTTCACTTTACAATATCTGTCGATAGAAGCAATTTCAGAAAATGTGACCCTGATGTGATTTTGTTAGTTTCGTCTGAAGCTTTCGTTTGAGTACTTCTATATGACAAATAATGCTGTCAAAGTGAAGAAAACCGTAAGTCGAGTTTCAAACATTGCTTATGAGATGTATAATAGAATCTGGCTAGCGCCCAACGGCAGCATACGTACTCACGTACTTATACTTGCCATTTTGGCGCTATCGCGCCCTTTGATTGGCGCTACGTTCTGCGCATATTTGTGACTCATCACGCAACG
This sequence comes from Philotrypesis tridentata, assembly GCA_018906965.1. Lineage (NCBI taxonomy): Eukaryota > Metazoa > Arthropoda > Insecta > Hymenoptera > Pteromalidae > Philotrypesis > Philotrypesis tridentata. Next base: position 99,235 of record JACCIB010000473.1, read on the forward strand.
CCCAATTTACCAGAAGAATGGTGGCCTAATCTCCCATGGTAAATACGGCGTCATCGTGATCGGTCACCAAACGTCAGCTAGTATGCGCAGAACGTGGTAGCAGTCGCAATTATTCAAAGTTTTAGTTGTACCCGACTGAACCTTTCACAGGCTATCAACCTTTTCACATGCTGCAATTTGTTCATGTCTTTACATACATACATATATATTTATAATCATCCCCCTTTTAAACGCTTATTTATTTATTTCAAATCGATTGCTTTTTATAAAATAACTTGCCAATTTATTTATTGATACCATAACTTTCTTTTGTTAAAATTAAAATTGAAATTTATGTAAAATCGGAGCTATAGGAGAAGTAACACTAAAGAAGTGGTAGTCTGACCAACAGACCCTTAACGTGAAGATGTTTACGCGTTAATATTTTCATAGACAGATAGATTTGAATTTTTACCATATAAGGGTTGGAAATCGAGAGTTCGAAAATGAACTTTAATTAAAACAATGAAATAACCGTATAGATACAGTAAACTCTTAGAATTTTTGTGACATTAAGGTTATCAAAAGTTATAAAATTAATGTTCAATTCTTATAGGAAGAAACGACCTTATACTTGCCAGCCTTTTACCTTTAAAAGGTTTATTTGGGGGGAGGGGTGCGGGAAGATTTCACTACTTTTAAATGGTATATAATACCTAAATTACGATGAATCATTATCATCAACTAACTAAGTTATAAATTTAAAAAATTAATGTATATGCTTCTGTATTATTGCAATAATAATTATTTTTTTGACACCGTCTGTACAGCAAATAGTTATTTTTTGATCATTATTATTCAAAAAAGAAATATCTAACGCGTATTATGAGTTTTAGGGGTTTTTAACGCGATTTAAATAATATAGTTTATGATAAACTTGGAGATCTACGCGAAGGTTATAAACTAGCAGAAACCGACAGTAGACTAATACTTCATACAGAGATGAGTGGGGAGATGCGAAATGCTGTAGTCGTCGGCGCGGTGATTTTGAAGGCAGTTGAGCCGCCTCTCGAGTTGTGACGTACCATATAATGGGAAACAAAATTCAAAGCAATGTGAAAATCTTTTACTAAAAAAAAGGTGAAAACTCCTCGGAAAGCTGATAGAAAGAGGGGGTAGTAAGCACAACAGCGAGTATCTTCTCTCGACGCTGCTCCGAGACGGTTCCGAGATTTTCGTGCATTCGGTCAGCTACCTGAAACTCCTTCGAGCTAATCCGTTTTATTGCGGTCTTACTGTTGTCATCTTTCAAAAATAAAATTTTCAAATATACAATTTTAATATATTTAATAATTGTATAATAAAACGGCATTTTTTTCAATAACACGGAATTTTGAACGAAAAAAATCGGTTAATATTAGCTAACATTATTAAAAAAATATTTTAGATTTTCTTACTATTTCATTTGCTATAATTAACATAATAATAAACGTTAAATTAAATAATTTTATACATATTATAGAATACGTGATTTTTTTCAATTCTTTTTTTGTTTATTTGTTTATCCAAAGAGTGGAAGAAATGCTTAATGCACCTTGACAGGAATTGTGCAAAACGATGGTCTCATCTCTGCTTCATATAGCTTATTTAGAGAAATTTCTATATCCCCATAACTTGGTGCCAACGCACTTTCGTACTATAACTATGTCTAACCTGAAGTACTAATCTACTGTTGGTTTCTGCTAGTTTATAACCTCCGCGTAGATCTCCAAGTTTATCACAAATTATATTATTTAAATTGCGTTTAATTTAGAACCTGAAAAAAGCTTCAAGTGAAAAAATGCATTTACAGAAAAGATGGCATTAGGATCAAAATACTATCAATGGATTTCACTCTGTCAGATAAGTATATTTTAATTATCTTCAAATAAATTAACTTCATAATAATAGAACATGATTCTTTGTTTTAAATAAATTATTCTTTTTCTGTTACAGGTGATCCAATGAACTTGTCGTAAAAAAAATTTATAAACAGCAGACTTTACTGAACCAGCCTCATTTATCAGCGTAAGTAATATATATAAAAATCTGAAAAAATAAAAGATAACATTTAAACACAAAATAAATTTAAGAACGTGTACATATTCATTGGATGACTTTTGAAATCTGTGACTAATTTATTTACTGAAAATTTAGTTCTTTTCAATTTCCAGAGAGTAGAAAGGACAACCAGCTTCCAGAATGTGGATCGGCGTGACTTTTTTTCACGCGAAGTATACCTTGTGCTATTTAAAAGGAAAAAGAACATATAAGTTGTTAAGCTCATCACTCAAAAAGATAGTATGTACAATTTTCGGCTTCACAACTCATTAGCTATTTTTATGTTCTAGATAGCAAAACGTACACTTCCCTTGAAAAGAAGGCTCACGGATCCATGATCTGGAAGCTGGTTGTACTTCTTTCTCTCTGGCAATTGATAAAAACTAATTATTTATTTAGTAAATTAATCATAGGGATTCAATAACAACTTTCATGTTTATTAGTTGCACCAACTTTGACCTTTTAAATTGTGAAAGCTTGAATCTTTGATTATTTTAAGCACCTAATCTTAATAATTTTGTAATTTTATAATATGTAACCATAATAAATGTTACAACAGAAATACTTTTTAAACATAAAATTTGGTTACACTGGATAAAAGTTGTTAAAGTTTATATATTTAGTGATCCATTATTAAATTGATACAATTATTATTCTTGTCAATTGAGTTCTTCCGGCATTTCTTATAAATAATTCTGGATTCAAAAAATTTTTTCGTTTCACTAATTTCATTTCGTAAGCATAATGTTGATTATTCTTGTCAATTGAGATCTCCCGGCATTTCTTTTAAATAATTTATGAATATATAACCATAATAATGTTACGTCAGAAAAACTTTGTAAACATAAAATTTGATTACAGTGGATAAAAGTTGTTAAAGTTCATATGATTAGTGCTCCATTATTAAATGGATACATTTATCATTCTTGTCAATTGAGTTTTTCCGGCATTTCTAATAAAAAATTCTTGAATCGATATATTTTTCCACTTCACTAATTTCACTTCGTCACAGGAACTTTCTTTTTGCTGGTCTAAACTTAATAGATATTCCAGCTATTGTCTAGTATATATACAAAATACAATATTCACCAATGATGTATGGCGTATAACCTCCCATATTCTTAAGGGGTTATGACAGTGTTAGAATTATGAAAATATCAATTTTTTTTTATTCACTTTTTTCACAGTTAACAGTCTGTAGAATGTGGTCCTAAAAGCCGTTTTTTGCTAAAAACATTTGCCTTGAAGATATAGACAAAAAACTGATAAATCTGTTTCAAGTAAATTTTTGAAAAATCGTGATTTTTAAATACTTTAATTAGGCCAAACTTGTGGAGAGGATTGTTCTACCACACTTTTTAAAGAGTAATTTCATGAGAAATCTTACTGAAAATACGACTTAAAAACCCTTTTACAAACCGTTTTTTTCTCAAGAGTTATTAATTTATTTCCGTGAAATAAATAAAATCCGTAAAATTAATTTTTCTATGTGTGATTTTATGTTACTAAACTCAATGTGTTAAAGTAAAGGTATTCAAAAAATTTGAATTTGCCACTCGAACAGGTTGTACCTCACAGCGTCCGGTCGAGAATGAAGATTACTGTTTGATCGGTATAGTAGAATTTTCTGTAAAGCAGCAGAAAGCAGCCAAACAGCTGTTTTCCATCCAAGACACTAGATCAGTGCAGTTAGTCTGCTAGCTGCTGTAACAATGCTTATAACCTCAGTGGTGTAAGGTGTTGTAAAAGTGCAAGAGCTTTTGCAGAGTATAAAAATTATTCAGATAAGTATTGGAAATTAATTAGTAATAATTGTGTCCATAATGAGCTTTTTCTTCGTTGGTTTATTATTTTCTTTTAGGTATACGGGTATACGACAACAAGATGGGAGTTTACATTAACTATCTGGAGTATTATTTTGCATGCTTTTCAACAACTTGAAGTGTAATTAATAATCGTAAGTATTCCATGTAACTATAATTTATAAGCATAACTTGATTATGAATAGGTAACGAACATTTTATTTTATTTTCAGCTTATAAATGCTAGTATCACACAGTATGATATGCGCGTACCACCGAATATACTTTATTGTATATATATTTAAGTACCAAAAGCAAATCAAGGTATGCCTGATAGTTTATTTAAATATAGCTGAGTTCATTTGTATGATTTATATTATAAACTTTAAATATCTTTTACTCAAATTTAGTTTTTTCATGCTTTTTGTGTGCTTGCCGCAGCTTTCTGAAGGAACCGTACCATCAATCCTGATAAACCAAATTGGAAAACCTTCCTTATGAGTATGTTCACAATCTGAGTGGAGCAGAATTGGCAAAGATATGTTCAAAGTGAATGTTACGTATGTTTGCATATGTAATATTCACTATAATTATTAATATTGTGAATATATGCTTAATTAATTATATTAATTTTGTGTTTTTCAGGAATCTGTTCCACTTAGCCTGAGACCAGACTCATAAGGAAGATTTGGCACTTTGATTCGTTAGGATTGATGGTACGGTTCCATCAGAAACATGCGGCAAGCAAACAAAAGTGATGAAAATCATGATTTTTGGTAAGCAAATATCTTTAATTGTTTTTAAATGTTATACTCACTTCATGTATATTATTTATGCTTAAAAGTGATGTATAATACTTAGATTTCAAATGAAAAATGTAGTTTTTAGAGCACCTACATATGTTTATTTTTTATAGCAGTAATAATTTTTTTTTCCAGGTTTTAACCCTGTCATAACCCCTTAACAGTTCAGTAGCTTGTCACAACAAAAGAAAATGTTTTCCTTGTATAAACTGAATATTCTGTAGAAACTTTCTTCGATTCTTGAGCCAAGAAAATAAAACACTATCACTAGGTATTCATAAGGATCCCTTATGAGTACCTTATACTTACCATCGAGGCGCTACCGCGCCCCTTCATGATTTTAATAAGTTCAGCGAGAGTTCAGAAATTGCTATTGGAAATTGTCGAAAATTAGTTTCTGATGAAGACATAAGTTCTCAAGAAAATGTACAAGGGAATAATTTTCAAGATGAATTAATTAAGGGATATGATTAGAAACAAGTTTTAACAATAGCGAAGGAAAATGTCGAAATTTTATCAGAATCAGATAAAAGATTAATTTTTCAAGGAAATGAACATAATTGTATTTCATTCGATGTTGAAAATTTTGCTGACGAGGTTATAGTACGAGAATTTAATATTAATGAAGCTAAAATTTTAAATATAGGATCTGGGGAAGAAAAAAGTAGTGAAAAAAATAGGGAATGTAAATCGTAAGGAAATATTGTATGAGAAATTACAATTGAGAAATACGGATAGTATAAATGATGTAAAAATTAAAAATTAATTTTACAACTCTTGATAATCTAAATGTAACAAAAATTTGAACTCTTGATAACACTTATGCAGACAAAACCAAACTCTCATTAACACTCATACTGAAAAAAAAAATTCTAAGAGCTTACTCTAAAATTAAACTTTAATTTTCAAACTTCGACAACTCTAATGTGGCCGAAATTATGTGCTTTATCCTATACAGTTATTAAATTAAGTAAATTAAAGATCTTGATAACACTTATTTAGACAAAATACTAGCAGCTTCACTGCATGCTGTTAAGAGGTGTTGATAATAAAGTCATCAGATCAATAAATGATATATCTTCTTTCCCCTTGTGAATAAGTGATTGAAACACAAACACTGGAAGAATATATGATGTTTATAGATCAAGTTTGAAGACAAATAATTATGTTAGGACGCATGTCTTCGAACCTCGTAAATGAGTTAATCACCAGCACTCAAATCATGATGCTTATACCTTAAGCTAAATAATCCGAAACTCTCATGGATGAAAATATGAACGTGTAATATCATCTTCGCATTATCGTCTCCTTCGATTTCATCTATACCTTCGATTTTATAAAAATTCCCATTTTAATTTTAAGAAAAGAAAGTTATGATATCAATAAATAAATTGGCAAGTTTGTTGTTATAAAAAGTAATCGTTTTGAAATAAATAAATAACCGTTCAAAGTGAGGAAGCATTATAAATATGTATGTATTCATATAAACACTCGACCAAAGCATGTGAAACGTAGATAGCCTGAACGGCAAATGGGGCGTTGCGTGCCCGGTCCCAAACATTCGCATAACATGGAGCCATTTCGGGATTATTCCAAGTTTCAATTGTTACCGATTGTACATGTGATAAAATCGTATTATGTTCTTATATGATATATTATCACACGATAAATGTGCTCATAATGTGTCATAATATCATGTGTTTGTCCAAATTTATCACGTAATATAACGGAATTGTCTCGCATCATAAAAAATCATAATTTTTAAACTAATTAATGTCTATTATTTCCTTTACCTGTTGTTATTTATGGAAACAACAAGCGAATGTACAATCTACTCTAGTTAGTAATTGGGAAAATAAGTTACTATTTCCTTATTGCATTAAATCTATAGCATATATGTCAAGGACGATCATCTACAATGAAATATGAGATTTAAATATTCTGTTCATATAAAAAATCTATCCCAGATTTTTTTTAATAAAACAGGAACAAATTCTAGCATGTAGAACGCAATTTTTTTATGGAAAAACTTGCCGTCCCGTCCTATCATAGACAATGATGGATGTGGTCATCAAATTATATCTCTCTCAAATAACTGATACTTCATTTAGAATGTGTTTCCTACAATTTTTCATCAATATTTGAAGAATCGAAATATAATTTTCTAATAATTCTAACGTCAAAATTTCATTATTTGTATGTATTTTATCACAAAATTAAGTTACTATTTTCAAAAGATAACAGGAAGTTGATAAAAAATAATTTAAACTATTATAGTGTATTAAAAAATGGTATAAAGTCAATTTCTATTAGTGAAGCTAAAAATAATAAATTAATATTTATGCTGCTTATAGATTATTTTTAAATTTAAATGTATAGTTAACTAAAAAATAGAATTTCTGCTATCATTTGAGGCCATTGTTTTCACAGTTTAACATAAATATTTTGTGTAGTAGCGATTATAGGATAATAGGAAGATAAGTTAATTATAATTAAATATTTTGTTATCTAGTTGATTACACTGATATTTTGTAATTCATCGATTATCTATGATAGGACGGGACGGCAAGTTTTTCCATAAAAAAATTGCGTTCTACATGCTAGAATTTGTTCCTGTTTTATTAAAAAAAATCTGGGATCGATTTTTTATATGAACAGAATATTTAAATCTCATATTTCATTGTAGATGATCGTCCTTGACATATATGCTATAGATTTAATGCAATAAGGAAATAGTATCTTATTTTCCCAATTACTAACTAGAGTAGATTGTACATTCGCTTGTTGTTTCCATAAATAACAACAGGTAAAGGAAATAATAGACATTAATTTGTTTAAAAATTATGATTTTTTATGATGCGAGACAATTCCGTTATATTACGTGATAAATTTGGACAAACACATGATATTATGACACATTATGAGCACATTTATCGTGTGATAATATATCATATAAGACATAATACGATTTTATCACATGTACAATCGGTAACAATTGAAACTTGGAATAATCCCGAAATGGCTCCATGTTATGCGAATGTTTGGGACCGGGCACGCAACGCCCCATTTGCCGTTCAGGCTATCTACGTTTCACATGCTTTGGTCGAGTGTTTATATGAATACATACATATTTATAATGCTTCCTCAATTTGAACGGTTATTTATTTATTTCAAAACGATTACTTTTTATAACAACAAACTTGCCAATTTATTTATTGATATCATAACTTTCTTTTCTTAAAATTAAAATGGGAATTTTTATAAAATCGAAGGTATAGATGAAATCGAAGGAGACGATAATGCGAAGATGATATTACACGTTCATATTTTCATCCATGAGAGTTTCGGATTATTTAGCTTAAGGTATAAGCATCATGATTTGAGTGCTGGTGATTAACTCATTTACGAGGTTCGAAGACATGCCTCCTAACATAATTATTTGTCTTCATACTTGATCTATAAACATCATATATTCTTCCAGTGTTTGTGTTTCAATCACTTATTCACAAGGGGAAAGAAGATATATCATTTATTGATCTGATGACTTTATTATCAACACCTCTTAACAGCATACAGTGAAGCTGCTAGTATTTTGTCTAAATAAGTGTTATCAAGATCTTTAATTTACTTAATTTAATAACTGTATAGGATAAAGCACATAATTTCGGCCACATTAGAGTTGTCGAAGTTTGAAAATTAAAGTTTAATTTTAGAGTAAGCTCTTAGAATTTTTTTTTTCAGTATGAGTGTTAATGAGAGTTTGGTTTTGTCTGCATAAGTGTTATCCAGAGTTCAAATTTTTGTTACATTAAGATTATCAAGAGTTGTAAAATTAATTTTTAATTTTTACAGGAAGAAACAACCTTATACTTGCCAGCCTTTTACCTTGAAAAGGTTTGTTTGGGGGGGGGCAGATTTCACTACTTTTAAAAGGTATATAATATTAGAATTTTTGTTACATTAAGGTTATCAAGAGTTGTAATAACTTTAAATTTTATATGAAGAATATATATATACATATATATATAAATATATAAATCGGGTATTTTGAATGCATCCCTATAATAAACTACCCCTCGCTAGCGCATTCAAAATTCCACTTTTGGCATTCAATATTCCATATTTAAAAATAACCCTATACTACCCCTACTTTCGGCGCATTCAAAATACCCGATTTATGTATTTATATTTATATATATATATGTGTGTGTAAAAAAATTTGAAAATTTATAAAATTTTTGAAAATTATACAGAGAATCACCATACATATCTATATATATATGTCTGTGTGTGTGTGTGTATGTAGTGATTACATATATATATATATATACACACACATATGTATGGTGATTCTCTGTATAATTTTCAAAAAATTTTTATCTATCAAAAAATTATTGGAAATTGATCTAGAAAATGTCTTAGGTCTCATGAATTTTGTTAAATTCTTTTTATCATGAACTATAAGTTAAATTACAGAGGGTCAAAGTTCATAAACGGATTAAATTTATATTTTTTGTTTAAATTTAATTAATTTGTAGTTCCTCCAGAAAGCGCTTTTGAATATAGCATACATATAAGATTTTTTTAATTACCTAAAAATTTCAATAAAAATACGTGTAATGTCATATGTTATGTGTAATAAAATGTATGTATGTTATGTACATATAAATAACTTAAATAATTATTGTATTTTGGAGAGATATACAAAATTAATCCATGAAAATGATTTTCCATTGCCGTACAAAATCTGGATTTTGATGGAGACAAACTCCGTCTCTGATGTTTCAAATTTTTCATTTCGACAATAAATTTTTCTTCGAGCAAAAGCTGATTTTGGGATGTGCTTCCCATCTATTTCTATGGAAAAAAGCATTTTTAAATAATAATTCATTTTATATTAGCTATTTTTATATTATACCATAATTTTTGTCTGATATACATTAAATAAGCGAGCATATATATTAGTATAGCAAGTTATCAAAGATTTAATTTGAAAATTATAATAATTTAATACAAAATATTACCAGTATTAATCGTACATTTATATACTATGCACTTTCCATCTATTTCTACAGAAATAAATACATTTTTAAATAATTCATTAATTTTATAACAGCTAATTTTTATATTTCATAGTAAGCGCACAATTTTTTTCTGGTATACGTTAAATAGAGAAAACATATGTATTAGCATAACAGATTATCAAAGATTTTAATTAAAAAGTTATGATTTCATGCAAAATATAACCAGTATGAACCGTATATTTATAAATGGATTTGATTTATAACGAGAAGCCAACTATAACATAACATAATAGGGCAATACATATATTACTTTAGAAGATTATGAAACATTTTAACAATTTTTATATCATTTTCTATCAGAAAAAGAATATATATTTATTTTATGAGTAATACATATGTTACTCATTTTATTTTATTTAACTAACAAATCAAAGCCCTTCAATATATTCCAAAATAGTACTTACAGTGATAAATAACGCTTGTTCATTCAAGTCTGATGCTGTTTATATACTGTTTTTTAATGCTAATTTCACCTGTAACAAAAAGAATAATGTATTTTAAAACAAAGAATCAAGTTCTGTAATGGTAAAATTAATTTCATTAATGATAATTGAAATATACTTATCTGAGAGAATGATATCCGTTAATAGCATATTTTGATCATCATGCCATCTTTTTATCCGTGCATTTTTGCACTTGGAACTTTTTATAGTTCTGGATTAAACACTATTTTGCACACACGTACTATGACTTTTACGGGATTTGAGCGCGTTTTAAATAACATAATTATTATAATAAACTTGGAGAACCCAGATGGAGGTTATCAGCTAGCAGAAACCAGCAGTAGACTAATACTTTATAGCTTCGTTATAGGGATCCCTATAACCCTATAATTTGGTAACAACCCACTTTCGTACTATAGTTATGTCTAGCCTGAAGTATTATTCTACTGTTGGTTTCTGCTAGTTTATAACCTCGGCGTGGATACTCCAAATTTATCATAAATTATATTATTTTAAACGCGCTAAAAACCCCTAAAACTCGTACTAAAAGTGTGCAATAGTGTTTAATATAGAACCTGCAAAAGTTTCATGTACAATAATGCACTTATAATAAAGATGGCATGAGGTTCAAAATATACTATCAACGGATCTCACTATCAGATCAGTATATTTTAATTACCTTTAAATAAATTAACTTTACGATAATAGAACATGATTCTTTGTTGTAAAATAAATTATTCTTTCTCTGTTACAGGTGATCCGATCAACTTAGTGTAAAAAATAATGTATAAACTGCAGACATTATTGAATCAGCCTTATTTATCACTGTAAGTAATTGATACGCTTATGAAAGAACCTGTGAATGTTCCAGAATGTCAGAGGCCTTGGTTTCTCTAAAAGTTACTACTTTCTGTAAAAGAAAAAAATACAGCTACGTAAAAAAACTTGCATCTTCCGATAAGAATTTACAACATTATTTTCACATCTAATGAATGTATCTTGGCTTTTCTGACCTACTCTGCTTTGTTCGCTAGATCCCATAGAATATTCTCATCTACTTTTTTTACCGTCAATCTTTCCTAAAAATTTTTTAATTTGTTCTAAAGTCTAATTTCCGTACATTTATGCATTTATTAGAGAGAGGTGGAAAGATAGTCCCTTCTGCTAGAGCTGAATTTCTCTGTTAAAAAATGCTTTTTAAAATTGATTATAAATAAAACTAAATAATAATGAATAATGAGTATGGATGTATCGATTATAATTAATGGTTTATTGACTTTTATATAAGTCAAATATCCTTGAAACTATTATATATTGAGTATATGGCATGCGTGGGCGCTTTTCAAAGTATAAAATCTTGTTTAGTTTATTTTAATTATTATAAATGTTAAAACTGATTACATGGGGATATTCTATAGGATTTTTATAATGTAGCGCAACAAAATTTTGATGGATTATGCTAATATTTCACTGTTTTACCTAAATTTTTTGCTGCTCTAAACAAGTCATTTTTAATAAATGAGCTGTTATATTTATTTCTCACAGAGTAACCAAAGCCTCTGACATTCTGGAACTTTCACAGATTCTTTTATAATGAGTTAAACTATCTTTTCATATTTTTTTAGATATTGATTATCAAACTGAAAACTTGATTTTAAGACTTAAAAAAATCTATATAAAACCCATATGTATATATTTATGTGTGTGTATGAGTGTATATTATAAACATGAATCAAGGGGCGCGGTAGCTCCACGATGGCAAGTATAAGGTACGTGAGTACGTACGCCGCCGTCGGGCGCTAGCCAGACCCTATATACATCTCATAGGCATTGTTGGAAACTCGACTTACGGTTTTCTTTACTTTGACAGTATTATTTGTCACATAGAAATACTCAAACGAAAGCTTGAGACGACACTAACAAAATCACATCAGGGTCACATTTTCTGAAAATGCTTCTATCAACAGATATTGTAAAGTGAAAGTTCGAGCCCCTCGATTCTCATCAAGAGAGAAGAATGAAAACTGAACAATTCTTCCGGTTACGTCAGCCCTACGTATTTCCGTAAAAATATATAGCACACCATGCATCAATATAGATCTACTTGTACATACTGAGCAGATGCAGACGATGTTTCATGGTGAAACATTGTTTATGTTTATAATAATCAACGTAAATATTTTAATTAATAATTTAACATATTATTATAAAATATTGTGATAGTGCGAAATATATCATAAGTTTAATATTTTAAAACAGTGTCATTTAAAAACAGTGAGAAATAAGTCAATTTCGTTCATAATGATCGACATGATTAATAGTGTATAATTAGATTAGATAAGTATTTAGTGTTATGATTGTGATTTATTAATATACAATATAAATCAAGGTTTCGTGAACTGATACTGTGTTTAAATGTTCTCTTTTCTTTTTCAGATACTTTTGGGAGGTTATATTGCCATTGAAAAAAGTTTGAATTATAAATATTTATGATTTGCAGTATTTACTATGCTGTGAAGTAAGAATATTTATTAAGTTAGCAGAATATCTGGTGCAAGCGGAAGATTTTTATTTTGATAATAAGTAATTCACCTACTAGTGTGAAGGATTGTTTTTTATGGAGGATCGTCTCCTTATGGAGGACTATCCACCTCTTGCTGTGAATTATAGACTTTTTCTCTATCCAGATCGGATGGAATGTATCATAAAAAAGTGTTAAAAAGTGAACTTATTATAAGTTGTATACAGAAAGTGATTGTGTTATTTTAAACGAGAATAAAATTATGAAAAGTATTATCCAAACAATTATTATGTGAAGTTGAAAAAAGTGCTAAAAAGTAAATGTCTAAAATTAAAATTATAATATTGAAACTTTTGAAAAACCAAATACAGCTGCCGAGGTAAACTGTTAAACTTTCATTCATAAATAGCATAATCTTTTTTTGCTACTTACGAAGAATAGTGATAGTGTCTTTTTATATTCAAAATGTTGATATGTTCACAAGATTAAATTGAAAGATAGTTCAAGTTTAATAGATTACAGCGTAACTCAGCATAGTGATTAGTGATATAAATTCTAAATTAAAGCTATGTGTGAGGATTGTTTCGAATGCAATCCATTACTAAATGATTTTTAGTGTTGTATTGGTGATAATTTGTGTATTAAATTATTTGAACAGGTTATGCCGTTTAATCTGTATATTATAATAATAATACCTGTAAACTTTGTGAAAATAAGGAAAAATGTGAGACTCGTGGTTTGAAGCCCAGCTATCTTAATACTTAGACGGACATTCAGTTGAAATAATAAGGAAAAATGTGAGACTCGTGGTTTGAAGCCCAGCTATCTTAATACTTAGACGGACATTTAGTTGAAAAAATAAGGAAAATTGTGAGACTCGTGGTCTGAAGCCCAGCTATCAATATACTTAGACGGACATTTAGTTGAAAAAATATGTATGCAGAAAGTGATTGTGTTATTTTCAACGAGAATAAACTTATGAAAAGTATTATCCAAACAATTATTATGTGAAGTTGAAAAAAGTGCTAAAAAGTAAATGTCTAAAATTATATACAATACATGAAAGATTCATGAACTGATTCTTTGTTAAAATATATCCTTTTATTTTTCAGGTTTTTTTACTATTAGATTATATAAAGAAATAACTATTCTGTGATGTGGCAGCTAGTAAAGTGTTAAGAATTCATCTTTCAAGAAAGTTTACGTTGTTGAAGTGAATATGTAACTTTTTCTATCGTTTCCTGGGTTCACCTTTCAAGCAAGTTTCTACATTCTTGAAGTGGATGTGTAATTTTTTCTATTGTCTCCTAGGAGGTAGACTCTCAGGCTATTCGTCGAAAGGGATCCTGATGAGAAGCTAGTGAAAGTGTTGTATTTTCATCGTCCAAGAATCAAAGAAAATTTATACAGAATTTCCTGTTTATATAATTTTCTTGTGATGTGACAAGTTGGTTGATTGTTACGATTATATTCAATCCTCCACGCAAGAAAGTTTCTACAATTGTGGAAATGCTTATGTTAACTTTTCTTATCGTCTCCTGGGAGATAGACTCTGAGGCTGTACGTCGAAAAGAATTCTTATGAATAGATAGTAAAAGTGTTTTATTTTCTTGGTTCAGAGAATATTCAGTTTATATAAGGAAAAAATTGTCTTGTATTGTGAGAAGCTAGTGAAGTTTCAAGAATATGCATGGCTCATGCATGAAAGTTTCTAAGTTGTTTAAGTGTATATGAATAGTTCATAACTTTTCCTATCGTCTCCTGGGAGGTAGACTTTCAGGCTGTCCGTCGAAAGGGATTCTTATGAATAGTTTAAATTGACTCTATCGCTCGATGGTGGTAGATTGGAAGGTTAATAAAAAATGCGTCTCTTCGAGCCAAAAGGTTATAATTCCGCCAGACGTTTCGGGGTAATGTACCCCCTCATCAGTGGCTGAGCCAATATTATTAAAATTTACAAAAACAATAAGAAACTACAATAACTAAAACAAGTTAAATTACCAAATTCCAAAAAAATGAGTCGTGTACTACATCGACGACGCAAGAACACGCAGACGGCGCTAAAAATTACAAATCGCAAAATTTAAATTAAATTTACAGGAGAAAATTTTAATCTTTACAATAATCGTTACAAAAAAATTAACAACTTACAAAGTGTGACGCTCGAAAAAAAAACTATAATAAAAGGAATGAACGCGACCGGTGCCACTCGGTGGTAATGTGGCACCGGCCAAGGACAAAAGTCAACTAAGTTTACGGCTAAAATCGATCCTATATATATGTTGCAATACATCCGTCAAGCAGGATTCCAATACAAATAAATGTGTATAAAGTGCAAAAATAAAGCGAATATTGTAGCCACGAAAGCCTCAGAGCTCACTAAGTGTATCCGGAACACATAACGCAACAAGAGGTGACACGAGCTGTTATTCATGTAGTAGAGCGGAGAGCCCGCGCTGCTCCGCACGCGACGCCCCTACCATGACTGTATCACTATATAGTACAGTATGGCCAGGCCGTTGCCACGGCAACCCGGCTCTCCGACCTCCCACTTGGGATGTGCCGCTCCGGCCCGCCAGCCAATCACCATTGAACACGTGTTGGCTGAACTGAAGAGAGCGCGAAGTGGTGAGCCACCTCTCTCCGCGTCCTAGACTCCTGGTACAATCTGCTCGCTACCGAGCCTCCGTAATCACAACATTCGTCAATTAATGTTTATTCGGACTAACTTTTAAATTGGAAATAACATTCTTATAACTGGCTTTGAGGTGGCACGTGTCCTCAGCCCTGTTAAGCGTGCCATCGAAAAACTGTAGCCGTCGAAAAACGGAGCATCTCCGAGAACCGTCTACGGAAAATAGATTGCTCTCTGTCAATTATTTTAATATTGTTAAAATCAAAGCTATGACCCGTCTCCAACGCATGTACTGCAAGAGGGGAATTAAGATCCTTTTTCTCTATATACCTCTTATGTTCGTATTGCCTAGTTTTTAAAGGCCGATACGTTTCTCCGATATATGTTGATTCGCAATCGGAGCAATCGATTTTATAAACTACGTTCCGTGTGTCACCTACCGCAGTAGGGTCTTTACCCAGTTTTATAAATTTGTTAAACTTATTGGTAAAATTTAAAAGTTAGTCCGAATAAACATTAATTGACGAATGTTGTGATTACGGAGGCTCGGTAGCGAGCAGATTGTACCAGGAGTCTAGGACGCGGAGAGAGGTGGCTCACCGCTTCGCGCTCTCTTCAGTTCAGCCAACACGTGTTCAATGGTGATTGGCTGGCGGGCCGGAGCGGCACATCCCAAGTGGGAGGTCGGAGAGCCGGGTTGCCGTGGCAACGGCCTGGCCATACTGTACTATATAGTGATACAGTCATGGTAGGGGCGTCGCGTGCGGAGCAGCGCGGGCTCTCCGCTCTACTACATGAATAACAGCTCGTGTCACCTCTTGTTGCGTTATGTGTTCCGGATACACTTAGTGAGCTCTGAGGCTTTCGTGGCTACAATATTCGCTTTATTTTTGCACTTTATACACATTTATTTGTATTGGAATCCTGCTTGACGGATGTATTGCAACATATATATAGGATCGATTTTAGCCGTAAACTTAGTTGACTTTTGTCCTTGGCCGGTGCCACATTACCACCGAGTGGCACCGGTCGCGTTCATTCCTTTTATTATAGTTTTTTTTCGAGCGTCACACTTTGTAAGTTGTTAATTTTTTTGTAACGATTATTGTAAAGATTAAAATTTTCTCCTGTAAATTTAATTTAAATTTTGCGAATTGTAATTTTTAGCGCCGTCTGCCTGTTCTTGCGTCGTCGATGTAGTACACGACTCATTTTTTTGGAATTTGGTAATTTAACTTGTTTTAGTTATTGTAGTTTCTTATTGTTTTTGTAAATTTTAATAATATTTGCTCAGCCACTGATGAGGGGGTACATTACCCCGAAACGTCTGGCGGAATTATAACCTTTTGGCTCGAAGAGACGCATTTTTTATTAACCTTCCAATTCTTATGAATAGCTAGTGAAAGTGTTTTATTTTGTTGGATTTTAGAGATTATTCAGTTTATATAATAGAGAATATTCTTGCTTGATGCAACAGTAATGTTTTATACAATAATCAGCATGTATATATTATATACTTACTCCATCGATTTCATGGCTTTAGGGTCTAAATTGTCAGGTGCATAACTATAAAAATCAAAACTATAAGTTCTTAGATAAACTCAATTGTATTGTTTTAGCATGTTAAAACAAGCTTTTATAGCTATAACAGACTTTAAATCAGGCGAAGACCGAAATATTCAAAATGTAGCTTACTTATTTCAATTATATTCTTTGCTCTCATTTCTATATGTAGAAATTATTATAGTAGTGATTAAAATCTATGGATATTTTACATACATTTTTTAGTACCTTAATACAGTAGTTATTATATATAAGCTCTGGTCTTTGTAAACATGTATTTTTTGCAGATATTTATTCCATTTTTAATGGGACCAAATGGAAGTTGATATTATATATATATATTTTATACTTTCTTTGATATTATGGTTTAGCAGTAAATTCAGTATATATAAATTTTATGGCTGTGATGAATAAATATTTAACGATGATAGTAAATTAGGTTGTCAGCTATAATACAGAGTGTAAATAATAATAGAAAACATTGAACGTAATTCAACACAGTGTACCAAGATAAAAGACGTTGAAAGATTCACAGTTTGCACTTCCAATGCCTTTTTCACATACCCCAAACTCAATATAAATAGTTTAACGTACCACAGAGTAGTTTAACATAGGAGTCTATCAAATAACAAAACAAGCAAATAGTTAACTTAATCGACAGGCACCCCAAAAGCATTATTAATATCCCATATTGGACCCACAAATAAAACTTTCAAACTATAATTTAAAAAAATTAAAGCAACGCACTTGCACGAAGCACTGAGTTCATAAGTATTCCTCTATTCATGCACAAACAAAACTTAGTCGGCAAAAGTCATTATCAATTCCATAGGCAATAAAACAAATAATTAAGCCAACACAGAAACTAAATTCAATGTGCACAATTATTGAGACCCACTATTTACACATCAAAACTTAGTCGAACCCAGGAAGAGCAATCTGAAAGAGACGGCCTTTGCTCCAAAAGACGAACTCAATCAGATAGGTCTGACATAAACATACACCAATAAGTCCATTCAAATCCAGGGAAACAGAGCCAAACAACACAAAACACTTTAACATAAATTAAATTATTATGTGAATTATCATATACTTTATGTGAATTATATTATCATGTGAATTATTATTAAATTATTATGTGTAGGAAAAAAAGTGAAAATAACTATACCATTTTTTGCTTGTTCTCGACAAATCACACTTGAGATCCACAAATTCACACAATAATTGTTGAAAAACACCATAGTGATTTACACTTATTCACACATATACATAATTTAAAAACTACAAAAAGTCAAAAGCACTGGTCAAGTCATGTAAATTAATTAAATATGTTTATTAAAACACTCTACAACACTGTTGTACTTCTCACTACAAAAAACTTTAGCGAAAACTTGTGCACTAGCTTCGGCATGCCATTCCAGGGGAGACGTCAAAATCTTCTTAAGACGTAATACAAATATTTCGAAGCAGCATTGACCCAGTGACCTGAAAACAAAAAGACAAAATTCTTTTAACAAAGCACCGGTGCTTTAAATCAACAAAAAGTCTCAATAATTTAAATAAAAAAAAATAACTTATCTGACTCCAAACAGCAATGATCGACCAAGGGAAAGCACAAGTTTCCCATCACCATAGTGTACAAGTCCCAAAAGTAATCACTCCTCGGAGTAGCTGACCATCCATAGTTGCTCCTGAGTATGAGTTTCGATCCCGTAACAACAATTTTAAAATACTTTAGCAGCGACAAAGTTAATCACGCGAGAGGTTAAACACTGACGGTATAGCAGACGTAACGTCGATAACCCCAGGACTACAGAGTGACTTACCGACACCACAGACTGAGCACGCGCGCACACTTTTAGAACTAGGGCGCTAGTGACAAATACTAGTACCACTGCCGCGGCCATCTTCAGTGAGCATATACACATTAATTTTTAAATTTATAACTTATTCAGTTGATGTTAACTATTCTTTGTAATTTAGGTATTACATACTTTTTAAAAGTAGTGAAATCTCCGCCCCCCCCAAAAAAAACCTTTTCAAGGTAAAAGGCTGGCAAGTATAAGGTCGTTTCTTCTTGTAAAACTTGAAGATTAATTTTGCAACTCTTGATATCTCAATGTCACAAAAATTCTAAGTGTTTTCTCTATCTATACAGTTATTTCATTATATTAATCAAAGTTAATTTTTCAACTCTCGATATCCCTTATGTGGTGAAAATTCAGAGTGCTTATTCTAAAAGTCTATTTTCATTATGTAAATTAAAGTCAAACTTTCAATAATAATGTAAATAATATTCTAGCAGGTTTATTGTGTACGTTTATTACTTTTCCCTTAGTAAATGTTTGTGACCGGTCCGTGACCGGTCACAAACATGCGCAAAGCATAGCACTAATTCGATATTATTCAAAGTTCAATAGTATCCGAGTGTACATATAGGAATGATGTTCTTACATGACATTATCACATGAAAAATGTGCCCATAATATATTACAGGATTGTTTCACATTATGAAAACTTTTTCGATTATTTATGGAAGCAACGAGCGGATGTACAATCTACTCTACTTAGTAATACAGTAAATTGCTATCCTTATTTCAAGAAAAATCTATGTCCAAGACGATCATTTGCAATTAAATATAAGATTTAATTCATACAAAAAATCGATCCCACATTTATAAAAAACAGTAACAAATTCTAGCATGTAAAACGCAATTTTTTTTATGGAAAAACTTGCCGTCCCGTCCTATAATAGATACCGATGGACTACTAAATGTCAGCGTAATCAACAATCTCATAAAATTTTCAATATACTTATAATATATGTTTATATATAATATTTATGTATAATATAATATTATGTTAAACTGTGAGAACGATAGCCTCAAATAAAAATTGTAGTTCTATTTTTTTTATTAAGTATGGATATAAAACTAAAATATAAACATAAATGTTAATTTAATATTTGTTAGCTTGATTGATTTCCGAACTTTAATCATAGAAATTTATTTTATAACAATTTGTAATACATAATAATAATTATTTTTATTGAACATCTTGTAACCATTCGATAATAATAACATACTTTTATGAAACATGCATACAAATACAAATAACCAAAAATTGTGTTTACAATGATTACAAGATGAAGTTTGAATTCTTCAAAAATTGGTTAAGAATAGTAGTAAATACATGTAGAATGAAAAATCCGATACGAGATTTTCTAACAGTGTTTTGTTAACAACAAATTACTTTGGATAACCATGCACAATTTTAAGATAGTACCCATCGGTATCTATTATAGGACGGGACGGCAAGTTTTTCCATAAAAAAAATTGCGTTCTACATGCTAGAATTTGTTACTGTTTTTTTTAAATTTGGGATCGATTTTTTGTATGAATTAAATCTTATGTTTAATTGCAAATGATCGTCTTGGACATAGATTTTTCTTGAAATAAGGATAGCAATTTACTGAATTACTAAGTAGAGTAGATTGTACATCCGCTCGTTGCTTCCATAAATAATCGAAAAAGTTTTCATAATGCGAAACAATCCTGTAATATATTATGGGCACATTTTTCATGTGATAATGTCATGTAAGAACATCATTCCTATATGTACACTCGGATACTATTGAACTTTGAATAATATCGAATTAGTGCTATGCTTTGCGCATGTTTGTGACTGGTCACGGAACGCTCTATTTACCGGAAGTACGGTGACCTAACCGGTGACCTAACTAAATACGGCGTAAGAGTGATCAGTCATTAAACGTCAGCTGGAATGCGCAGGACGTGGCGGCAATCGCAGTTATTCCCACAATTCTACCGACAGTATCTTTTCACAGGCTATCCACCTTTTCACATGTCACAATTTGGTCGAGTGTTTATAATGATGATTACATATATATTTATAATCCTTCTCCGATTTAAACAATTATTTATTTATATCGACTCAATTGCTTCTTATAACAAAAACTTGCCAATTTCTTTATTGATATCATAACTTTCTTTTGCTATATTAAAATTGAAATTTATGTAAAATCGACGGTATAAAGAAGAAACACTAAAGAAATGGTAGTCTGTCCAACAGATCCTTCAAGCAAAGATGTTTACGCGTTCATATTGATGTAGATAGATGAAAATTTCAAGTTATTCAGCTTCATGTATAAGCATCATGTTCTTTCAGTGTCTGTGATTAACTCATTTACGAGGTAAAAGAAGACACATATATTAACATAATTATTTGTTGAACTAATTAGAAATACCTTTTTAATCATTGCATTATAATCACATTTCTTATCAACCTTTACTAAGGGAAAAGTAATAAACGTACACAATAAACCTGCTAGAATATTATTTACATTATTATTGAAAGTTTGACTTTAATTTACATAATGAAAATAGACTTTTAGAATAAGCACTCTGAATTTTCACCACATAAGGGATATCGAGAGTTGAAAAATTAACTTTGATTAATATAATGAAATAACTGTATAGATAGAGAAAACACTTAGAATTTTTGTGACATTGAGATATCAAGAGTTGCAAAATTAATCTTCAAGTTTTACATGTTGTTACTAAACTATAAAATTCATTTTTAATTTTTAGAATTAACCATGCAAAACCAAATGGATATTAGTGAAAATGGTACATAAAAATTTTATTTTATAACGTATTTTGTTCTTAAGATTTGAAAACCAGACTAGTTTTCCTACGCCAACCCTAACAAAATGTTTTTTTAATTTAGCGCAAGTTGGTGCAGCCAATAATAACAACAACAATAACAATAACAACAACAACAACGACAATAACAATTTCAACAACAACAAGGGCAACAGAAATCAGGCTAATCATGGTATCATTTTTCCAATAGAATTTTTTAGTAATATAAATATATTTGAGAATTTAAAAAAAAAATACATAAAATACTTTATATAGGTAGAAGAGGTACGAGGGCTGGTAGGAACTTCAGGAGATACAGAAGGAGGCTGAATCCCTACCAGCAAAACCTGAAGAATTTAGCTGAATTCATAAATTTTATGGCCAGGTCCAATGTAGAAGAGACACGCTCGGACCTGGCCAAGCAAAGAACACAAGAAGTGTTTCACGGAGAAGATGCTCCAGAAGGAGAGTATCCTCCACAAGGAGTGAATCCAGAGAATTAATGTATAACTTTTAAAAAATATACAGTATAAAATCTAAAAACTTGTGTATATTATTTATACTTACAAGATACTTGCGCTTATGACAGCTATTCTTCTTGAAGTCCAAAGAACTTGATAATTTGTAATGACCAGATGGACTGCAAATTTTGTAGAAACTTTCTTCGATACTTCAGCGATGAAAATACAACACTTTCACTAGCTTGTCACACGGATTCCTTTCAATATACGTATACAGCCTGAGAGTTGTAACCTCTCACGAAACAACAGAAAAAATTTAATAATATTGAATAGCTATGTCAACAACCGTAGAAACTTTCGTAGACACATTCTTAACACTACACTAACTTGTCACATCACAAGAAAATTCTTTTCTATAATCTCTTATGTATTTCCTATTAATAATGATCAAATCTTGTGGCGTAGGTAGCATAATCTTTGAATCAAAATAAGAACACGCTTACTCTGTACCAGTTATTATTCTAAACTTAATAATGAATTATACTTTTATAAAATACTTTTCACTTCACCATCTTGTCACAGGAATTCCTTTAGTATATAACCTGACAGTTGCGTAACCTCCCAATAGAAATAGGAAAACATTGACTGTAAATTCTGTAAAAACTTTCTTCGATACTTAAACGATGAAAATACAGCACTTTCACTAGTTTGTCACATGGAAAAATAGAAACTTTTTGCATGAAAAATCATTAAATACTTTACACTTCACTAGCTTGTCACATTACGAGAAAATTTTTTCCTTGTATCCTGATAGTTGTATGCCTTCCCATCTAATAAAAGCTGAAAAATAAAAGAGAACATTTTAACAAAGAATCAGTTCACAAATCCTTTATTTGTATTGTATATTTATATAAATCAAAATAAAACTAAATACTTATCTAATTATGAACTATTAGTTTATGATTGCTTTTCGATTGTGTACAAAAGAATTTAACACTATTTTAAAATATATATTTAGGTTAAATTTATATTACATTTAACACTGATTTATAATTATTAACAAACGCGCCCCTTGATAAAGTTGCTTGCTTATCTATCTATACCTTAGCACTGTGTTATTGTAATCGTCGTCTGCACCACATATCTGTACACAAGTATATATCTATAGCGCTGACGTCACACATGATGACGTATGGCGGAAAACAATTTATCAGGGAGAACAATTTTTTTGACGAGAATTCATGAGCCGGAACTTTCACTTCAGAATAACATTTAATAGAAGCCATTTCACAAAATATGACCCTGATGTGATTTTATTACTTTCGTCTCAAGCTTTCGTTTGAGTAGTTATATGTGACAAATAATGCTGTCAAAGTGAAAAAAACCGTAAGTCAAGTTTCTAACAATGCCTATGAGATGTATAATAGGGTCTGGCTAGCGCCCGACGGCGGCGTGCGTACTGAACGTACCTTATACTTGCCATCGCGGCGCTACCGCGCCCCTTGATTAAAGAATAGAACATATCAGGGTATTATTGAAGAGTCAGATAGTTCTCATTGCTTCCCTGTTGTTCCGAAAAAGAAGAAAGATGGAACTTCAGGTTTTTGTATCAATTTTCAAAAGTTAAACGCAATCACCATTCAAGATTTTTACCCTCCACCTAGATTTGAGGACGCTTTAAATAAATTAGCAGGATTTTCATGGTTCAGTACTTTAGATTTAAAAAGTGGTTATTGGCAGGTCAAAATTCGAAAAGAGGATAGGAAATATACAGCATTTTCTATTGGGAAAGGTCTATGGCAGTTTAAGGTCATGCCTTTTGGTTCATGCAATGCTCCTGACACATTCCAACGTTTAAAGGAAAAATTACTTAGGGATTACCTTTCAGATTTCTGTTTAGTCTATCTAGATGATGTTATGGTTTTAGATAAATCTTTTGATGACATGATTTCTAATTTAAGAAAGGTTTTTATTCGTTTTCAACACACAGGTTTATGTCTTAACAAGAAGAAATGTGTTTTCTTTAGGAGGTAGGTTGAATATTTAGGTTATATTGTCTCTGAGAAGAGGAAAACTGCTGATCCAACGAAGATCGACTGTGTTAAAAATTGACCTATTCCTCAAAAAAAGAAAGATGTTCTTAGTTTTGTGAGTTTTTGTGGTTATTATAGAACTTTAGTTAAAGGTTTTGCAGATATAGCTAAACCTCTTTATAAACTCACTGAAGACTCGGCTAAGTTTATTTTGTCAGAAGAATGTCAAAATCCGTTTTCTAAATTAAAAGAAAAACTCATTTCTCCTCCCATTTTAGCATTTCCATCTCTTGAGTCTGAATTCATTTTAGATACTGACGCTTCTAGCCATGGAATTGGTTCAGTCCTTTCACAGGTACAGGATAGTAAAAGCTATTATAGTAGAGTCCTCTCTAAGTCAGAAAGAAACTATTGTGTAACTCGTCGAGAACTTCTTGCTATAATAGAATCATTAAGAAATTTTCATCACTATCTTATTCGTAAACCATTTCTTATTCGCACAGATCATTCTTCTTTAACTTAGTTATTATCTTTCAAAGAATTAAATGGACAATTAGCCCGATAGTTAGGAAAATTAGATCAGTATGTTTATAAGATTGTTCATCGTAAAGGTAGTTTACATAGCAATGCTGATTCTCTTTTACGCCGTCCTTGTGAAGATTCTTCATGTAAATATTGTTCCAAAGTAGAAGGTAAATTTTCTGATACTGAAGAAACGGTTACCCGAATCAATTTTGAAGAAAATTTACCTTCAGATTGAAAAATATTTCAAGTAGCTGAGGAAGGTATTTTTTTCATTCGTCGCATGAAAGAATGAAACACAAAACCAGACTGACAGGATATTTCACCTTTAGACCCTTTCGTTAAAGTTTATTGCTCACAGTGGGACTCATTAATGTTAGTTGATGG
Organism: Philotrypesis tridentata; assembly: GCA_018906965.1. Lineage (NCBI taxonomy): Eukaryota > Metazoa > Arthropoda > Insecta > Hymenoptera > Pteromalidae > Philotrypesis > Philotrypesis tridentata. Next base: position 124,232 of record JACCIB010000473.1, read on the forward strand.
TATTCTTTTCAGGGAATGGATTTCTACTAACCTCAGTTACAAGATTCATTTTGGAATAAATAAGACTTTAGAAAAGATAAGAAACAGATTTTATTGGGCATCTTGTAAATCAGATGTAGAAAATTGGTGTAGATCTTGTAAACTTTTTATTGCAAAAAAGGGTCCTTCGGATAAAGGGTTTAGTGAGATGAAAGTTTATAATTCAGGTGTTCTATTTGAGAGGCTTCAAATGGATATATTAGGTCCTTATCCCATTTCGTCTTCAGGGAACAAATACCTTAGGGAACAAATACCTAGTAGTGACGGATAGTTTTACAAAATGGGTAGAAGAATTAAAGATAAAAATATTCTAAATTTACCACGTCACAGAATTTTTTTTCCTTTTACAACTTGACAGTCATTTTAGAAAAAGGTGTACACTAAAGTTTGTAAAGAAAAATATACTTTGTTGAAACAGAGTAGGTTTCTTTCTAAAAAAGAGCTATCGAGTAGTAAAAATGAATAATATTCTACAGATTAGAATAATCATTTGTCGGTATAAAATAAATTATAGCTTTAAATAGTATGTAATCGTGCATTTATGTACAAAATCTATTGGACTTTAACACTATATTTCAAATGATATGCAAAGTTTTACAATATGCTACTTAATGTCTTTATAACTTTCATAAGTATAATAGTTTGGTAAAATATGAACAAAGATAAATATTACTCAACGACTTTACTTCTCATAAGAAATTATTCAATATAAAAAACGTATACTTGCTCTAATCCAGTTGCTATATAAACTTAATAGATATTCCAGTTATTTCCTGGTTTATGGACAATAAATATACACAGACCTTATTGTTCTTCATCACAGAGACCTTATTGTTTTCACTAACGTATAACCTCCCACGAGAAATAATAAATGTTAAAAGGATCTGAAAAAATAAAAAAACATTTAAGGGATTATGACAGTGTTAAAACCTGAAAAAAAAAGAAAAATTATTAGTGCTGTAAAAAAGTAATATATATAGATACTCCAAAAACTAAATTTTTCCTTTTAAATATAAGTATTATACATCACTTTTATGCATTAAAAATATGCATTAAGTGAGTATAACATTTAACAATAATTAAAGGTATTTACTTACCAAAAAACATCATTTTCATCACTTTTGTTTGCTTGCCGCATGTTTCTGATGGAACCGTACCATCAATCCTGATGAATCAAAGTACCAAATCTTCCTTATGAGTCTGGTCACAGACTAAGCGGAACAGATTCCTGAAAAACACAAAATTAATGTAATTGATTAAACATATATTTACAATATTAGTAATTATAGTGAATGTTACATATGTAAACATACGTAACATTCACTTTGAACTTATGTTTGCCAATTCTGCTCGGCTTAGTTTGTGACCATACTCATAAGGAAGGTTTTCCACTTTGGTTCATCAGAATTGATGGTACGGTTCCTTCAGAAAGCTGCGGCAAGTACACAAAAAGCATGAAAAAACTAAATTTGAGTAAAAGGCATTTAAAGTTTATTATGTAAATCATACAAATGAACTCAGCTATACTTACAGAAACTATCTGGCATACCTTGAATTGCTTTTCATACTCAAATATACATACAATTAAGTATATTTGGTGGTACGCGCCTATCATGCTGTATGATAATACCATTTAGAAGCTGAAAATAAAATAAAAATGATCGTTAGCTATTCATAATCAAGTAATGTTTATAAATTACAGTTACATGCAATACTTACCATTATTAAATAGACTTCAATATGTTAAAAAGTATGCCAAATAATACTCCAGACAGTCATTATAAACTTCCATCTTGCTGGCTTGCACCCGTACACCTAAAAGCAAAAAATAAACCAACAAAGAAAAAGCTCATTATGAACACAATTATTACAAATTAGTTTCCAATACTTATCTGATTAATGGTTGTACTCTGCAGAAGCTCTTGCACTTTTACAACACCACTGAGGTTATAAACATTGTTGCAGCAGCTAGCAGACTAACTGCACTGATCTAGTGTCTTGAATGAAAAACAGCTGTTTGGCTGCTTTCTGCTGTTTTATAGAAAATTCTACTATACCGATCAAACAGTAATCTTCATTCTCGACTGGACGCTGTGAGCCACAACCTGTTCGAGTGGCAAATTCAAATTTGTTGAATGCCTTTACTTTAACACATTGAGTTTAGTAACATAAAATGACATATAGAAAAATTAATTTTACGGATTTTATTTATTTTACGGAAATAAAGTCATAACTCTTGAGAAAAAAACAGTTTGTAAAACGGTTTTTAAGTCGTATTTTCAGTAAGATTTCTCATGAAATTACTCTGTAAAAAGTGTGGTAGAACAATCCTTTCCACAAGTTTCGCTTAATTAAAATATTTAAAAATCACGATTTTTAAAAAATTTACTTTAAAACAGATTTATTAGTTTTTTGTCGATATCTTCGAGGCAAATTTTTTTAGCAAAAAACGGCTTTAAAGTCCATATTCTACGGACTACTAACTGTGAAAAAAGTGAATAAAAAAAATGGATATTTTCAAAATTTTAACACTGTCATAACCCCTTAAACACAGAATAAGATCAGAATAATTTTATATATATGTATATTATATATTTATACACATAAAATGGAACAAAATACTTATCTGATTGTGTCTAGTAATTTAGTTTTTTCATAACCATGCAAAGAAAAGAATGTGCGACGTAGCAATAAATATTGCTTAACAAGGATGCAATTATCGCTCGACTATAATTGATGTAGAAATAAGATAACTATGCATCTCTTCGAGCCAAATTTTTTTATTATTTTCTGCCGACATTTCGAGCCGTTTCGGCTCCTCATCAGGGCTACAAAGCCAGTAAATACAAAATTAAAAATCATGAGTTTTACAAAAATATTTAAAATTAAACAAAACAATTTCTACCTTAAAATAATTTAAATTCGCATATGATGCCTACGGAACGCACCAGCCAATTACCGCATTTTGCTAAAGCTAATAATTTAATACAATTAAACAATTAATAAAAATTTTTTTAAGAAAATATAATCAAATAATAAAACAAACAGCCTTATTTTTCTGTAACAACCGACTTCACTACACAGTGCCGATGCCGCCAGATGGTGATGCGACACTCTCAGAGATCAACAATCGACTAAATCTAGTTCTTTAACGCACGCTAATCATCATACTTAGAAATTCACTCATACAAACATTATTCTTTTTACATATATTAATCCTAATCCTGCTATACGGACGAAGCATGGGCGCGCAGATCGAACGTATACGGAGATAATACATTTCGAAGAAGTGGCATCAATCTTTCACCATGTAGCAAGGCCTAGAGTCCGCGCTGCACGCTTAAACGCTTCTTTCGTCACGGTATCGGAAAACGATACACTGTGGCCGGAGCGTATAATAAAAATACGCTAACCTCATTGAAAAACGGAAAAGTCGCGGTGTTCTGTATTCTGTATTCTGAATGTTTTAATCGAAAATTAAAATCCGTTTTAAGTAGCCATGGCAAACAATTGGTTAAGAACGTCACGGAAAAATTAAATAAATTTATAAATCTGGATAAAGATCCTAGGGCTAAAGGCGAGACGAGAAATGTTGTTTATAATATAAGACTGTTCTGACTGCGACTCCTCCTACATCGGAGAAACGTACAAACCCTCAGAAGTATACAAAATGTTAACAGTGAAATACGAATCATTGGAGATCACATGTCTTTGTTTACATTTATGTAAACAAAGAGGTGTCCCCCCGCGTAAAAATATAAAACATTGGCAAGATATTGCCAATGCATTGGACAGTTCAATTGCCAATGTATTGCAAATACATTGGAGCAACAATACCCAATGTATTGGCAAAAGCTCGGCAAAACTACACTTACCAATACATTGCCAATACATTGCCAATAGTTACTAAAAAATTATAAAATTGAACTATTGGAACTGCATGGCCAACACATTGGAGAGATCCAATCGCGAATGTATTGGAAACACATTGCCAATGTGTTTGCGATCCATTGGCAAATGTTTTTCATCATTAGCCTTATCAATACTTTTGCAATATATTGCAGATTTAATTGTACTTTAATGATTTTTAAATTATAATAAGAACAACTTGGTCACATTAGGCAAAATATTTTTTTATTCTTTTTCTAATGTATTTACAGGTTCACATAAATAACTTTGATCATTATATTTAATGCGGAAACAAATATTTTTTAAGTATTTAACATCTATAAGTGCTTCACTGGATTCAGTATATTTATGCATATACTTTAATACACAACCCGGTATATGTACAGAAAATGGGTTTGTTGTATTGAATTTTTTTACGATTGCGTAATTTTTTCCAATACACTCACATAATGTTTTACAATTGCAATTTGTAATTCGCATAGTAGATAGGCTATAGGCATACTGGAACATAGGCGTTCTGGAACAATGGATCCCCTCTCTTTTCTGTTCCAGTACGCCTACAGTATACTGAAACAGTGGATCCCCTCCCTTGCTGTTTCAGTATACGTACGGGTTCTGGCACGTACTGCCCCACTCTCTGGGTCCCCCCTCTCTCTCAAAGTCAAAACCCGTAAGAAGAGAGGGGACTTGCTCGCCCCTCTCTTTTGTTCCAGTATACCTATAGCATTTGATAGGCTGTTCCCTCTCTCTCTGTGGAGCAGTATAGAAGCAATGGGAGGCGCGAGAAAATACTCTATTGCGTCTATGCACAATGTACTGCGCTAACATCTCAGGAAAAAGTATGAATGCAAAGAGCGCGTGCACTTTCTGCGGAAAATCTCTCTTACGCTGTGAAACGATATATCTATTTTGAATACGCGCAAGGTTACCTGCAGGGCTATTCTCGCAGGAAAAATATGTATACATAGATCGCGCGCATTTTCTTTCTCTCTCTGTGGAAAATGTCTCTACACTGCGCGAGAATATATGTATTTTGACTACGCGCAAGGTTACCTGCAGGGCTATTCTTGCAGGAAAAAATATGTATACATAAGTCGCGCGCATTTTCTTTCTCTCTCTGCGGAAAGTGTCTCGTCACTGCGCGAGAATATATGTATTTGGAATACGCGCAAGGTTACCTGCAGGGCTATTCTCGCAGGAAAAAAATATGTATACACAGGTCGCGCGCATTTTCTTTCTCTCTCTGCGGAAAGCATCTCTACACTGCGTGAGAATATATCTAATTTTGAATACGCGCAAGGTACCTGCAGGGCTATTCTCGCAAGAAAAAAATATGTATACACAGGTCGCGCGCATTTTCTTTCTCTCTCTGCGGAAAGCATCTCTACACTGCGTGAGAATATATCTAATTTTGAATACGCGCAAGGTACCTGCAGGGCTATTCTCGCAAGAAAAATATGTATACATAAGTCGCGCGCACTTTCTTTCTCTCTCTGTGGAAAATGTCTCTACACTGCGCGAGAATATATGTATTTTGACTACGCGCAAGGTTACCTGCAGGGCTATTCTTGCAGGAAAAATATGTATACATAAGTCGCGCGCACTTCCTTTCTCTCTCTGTGGAAAATGTCTCTACACTGCGCGAGAATATATGTATTTTGAATACGCGCAAGGTTACCTGCAGGGCTATTCTCGCAGGAAAAATATGTATACACAGATCGCGCGCATTTTCTTTCTCTCTCTGCGGAAAGCATCTCTACACTGCGTGAGAATATATCTAATTTTGAATACGCGCAAGGAACCTGCAGGGCTATTCTCGCAGGAAAAATATGTATACATAAGTCGCGCGCACTTTCTTTCTCTCTCTGTGGAAAATGTCTCTACACTGCGCGAGAATATATGTATTTTGACTACGCGCAAGGTTACCTGCAGGGCTATTCTTGCAGGAAAAATATGTATACATAAGTCGCGCGCACTTTCTTTCTCTCTCTGTGGAAAATGTCTCTACACTGCGCGAGAATATATGTATTTTGAATACGCGCAAGGTTACCTGCAGGGCTATTCTCGCAGGAAAAATATGTATACATAGGTCGCGCGCATTTTCTTTCTCTCTCTGCGGAAAGTGTCTCTGCACTGCGCGAGAATATATGTATTTGGAATACGCGCAAGGTTACGTGCAGGGCTATTCTCGCAGGAAAAATATGTATACATAGGTCGCGCGCCCTTTTTTTCTCTCTCTGCGGAAAGTGTCTCGGCACTGCGCGAGAATATATGTATTTTGAATACGCGCAAGGTTACCTGCAGGGCTATTCTCGCAGGAAAAATATGTATACACAGGTCGCGCGCATTTTCTTTCTCTCTCTGCGGAAAGCATCTCTACACTGCGTGAGAATATATCTAATTTTGAATACGCGCAAGGTTACCTGCAGGGCTATTCTTGCAGAAAAATATGTATACGTAGCGCACACTTTCTTTCTCTCTCTGCGGAAAGTGTCCCTGCGCTGCGCGAGAATATATCTATTGTGAATACGCGCAAGGCGACGCTATCCTCGCAGAAAAATATGTATATGGAGGGTGCGTGCATTTCACATGTACACAGTCTTTCTTTGGATATATTGCACTACCGAACCTTTTTATGATAAATGTAAATTTATGTAAATATAACGATAGCAGTGTAATACATCCATGTGAAAGTTGCGTATGTAGCCAAAAAAGATTTTTTTTTTTCAGAAACATTAGTAATTTGAGGTGTTTGCACTGGACGTGTAATAATTTAATTAGTATGACGTTAAAGCTGAGAAAAAAAACACGTTAAATAAAACAAAAAATTATTGCAATAGCAGTTTTGGTTACCGAGATAATCAGATTGTAACTGAGGTGTATGAATTTTTTTCGCCGCTGCGCGGCGCTCCGACTATCAACATATTTCAACAATAAAACAAACTATAGCACGAACTTTTTGATATGATGCTTTTAAAAGAAAGTAGCTCGCACTTTCTCGCTTATTCTATTCATAGAGGACAATATTTTTGATACTTTTTCGATACTTTTTAATACTTTTTGATACTCATTCGATACTCTTTCGATACTTTTTGATATCTTTTGATACTTTTTCGATACTTTTAATACTTTTTAATACTTTTTAATACATTTTTGATACTTTTTCGTATAAGAAAGTAGCTCGCACTTTCTCGCTTATTCTATTCATAGTGGACAATATTTTTGATACTTTTTCGATACTTTTTAATACTTTTTGATACTCATTCGATACTCTTTCGATACTTTTTGATATCTTTTGATACTTTTTCGATACTTTTAATACTTTTTAATACTTTTTAATACTTTTTAATACTTTTTCTGCGCTCGAAGAATTATCTCTACATTTATGCGCAATGTCTACCTGCTGCGCTCGCAGAAAATGTTTTTATATATAAGAATGTCGGTATAGAAGCAGTGAAAAGTTTTTCTGCGCGAGAAAATACGCTATAGAGTGTATATCCGCAGTATGTGTACCTGCTGCGCTCACAGGGGAGTCTTAAGATGGTACACATGCTGCGGCGTGCGCGCCAGAGAAAATTTGGACCCTCCCATATTTGGAGGTGGAAAAGTTGTGAAGTCTACGCAAATATTGTGGAAGGGGAAGTTGTCCTTCTGAAATAAATAGCCTAGCATAGTTCTCCTGTTTTAGAGTCTTTCCTCAAGTTGCAAAGAGGCAATAGCAATAGCAACTACATCTTCTTAAAGAAAAAATTCTAATCGAAGTACAGGATGTGCATCTTAAAGTGTTGTGTTTGCAAGTACCGCTACGATATCCTAGATGAATTCTGGGAAATTTGTTGGCGATGTGGTAGATATAAGTGTGGAGGATGTGTCGACTATTCGTGCCGATGTTTACAGGAGATGGAATCACCGCGTTCACCATCTTCGCATCGACGTCGTCGATCACCACCTTCATACAAGATTGAGTCTATGCACTCCCAATCTCCAGAACGATGGTGTGAAAAAAAGTGTTGTGTTTGCAAATATCGCTACAATATCCTAGATGATTTCTGGGAAATTTGTTGGCGATGTGATAGATATAAGTGTGGAGGATGTGTAGACTATTCGTGCCGATGTTTACAGGAGATGGAGTCACCGCGATCACCATCTCCGCATCGACGACGATGTCGTTTATCACTACCATTGGCGTCACCACCTCCACCACCACCATCACTACCATTGGCAACAGTTGACGAGATGGCGTCACCACCACCACCACCACCACCATCACTACCATTGGCGTCACCACCACCACCACCACCACCATCACTACCATTGGCGTCACCACCATCACCACCACCATCACTACCATTGGCAACAGATGACGAGATGGCGTCACCACCACCACCACCACCACCATCACTACCATTGGCGTCACCACCACCACCACCACCATCACTACCATTGGCGTCACCACCACCACCACCACCACCATCACTACCACTGGCAACAGATGACCAGATAGCGTCACCACCACCACCACCACCACCATCACTACCATTGGCAATAGATGTCGAGATGGCGTCACCACCACCACCACCAACAGATTCACCATTGCGAAGATCACGTCGTGTTATAAAAAAAATAAAATGTTTATGTGAATGTTAATTTTAGTGAACGTGTAATTTTTAATATCCTAGAATAAGGCGAGGTAAGAGTAGAAAATAGATACGAATAGTTTGTAGCTTATATCAATTACAAACTTTTGAGAAAGCTGACATATTCTTTCTATATTATGACTTTATCGCTCGACTTCCCAAAGTTTGTGTAGGTGAATGAATGTATGCATCTCTTCGAGCCAATTTCAAAATTTATTTATTTAATTGCCAACGTTTTAAACCGTTCCGGTTCCTCTTCAGGGCTAAAAACCCATTTTTTTCAAAAAATTATACGTTTACAAAATTTCAATTAATGATTAAACCTTGATGATAAACTATATATTTACCTAATTCTAATTTTGATAAGACATTTGCTGCCAATAATATGCTTGGTCAGCAATGTAAGTTAATATTCTAGTCAAAGTTTACAATAAATATTCCAACCTATACGTCTAAGAATTAATTGAAATATTGTAAATGTATAATTTTTTGAAAAGAATGGGTTTTTAGCCCTGAAGAGGAACCGAAACGGTTTGAAACGTTGGCGATTAAATAAATAAATTTTTAAATTGGCTCGAAGAGATGCATACATTCATTCACCTACACAAAGCTGACATATTATTTCATAATGTTTTTTTGAGATATTCTAAGTATTCTAAGATTTTATTAACTATTTATTAGGATTTTGATATTCATCAAATGAGAGGGATTAAAATAAAAAGTATTTATATTAAAGTAATTTGTACAAGTTTATATAAGTAAAGTATAATTTATATTCTATCAATTATTGTATGCTGTCGTCAATCTACACTGAATAAATTGTTATGATAATCTAATAAAAAACTCAGAAGTTTTATTAAAAATGTTCATACTTTTGCTTCTACATGTTCTGTGCTTATTACTTTCGTCTCCATAAAATCCGAAAAAATAATATACAAATATTTTAAGTTACTTGTTCCATTCATATATGCATAATCCGTTAACAGTTCACTATAATTATTTATCATTTTAAGCACATATTTCTGCAATTTAATAAATTTAAGCCCTACTATCGATTTGAATGAGTATACCTCAGTTTCCTAACAAATAATTCACTGAAAAGCCACACAAGAAAGATAATTTATCTGTGCGTTGATTTTTTTGTCACTTTGAGACAAGACAACTGTAAATCGCTGCCATCGTCTCAAAGTGGAGTGACACCACCGCAACAAAAAAAAAAGCCAGGTAGGTACTTGTCAGCTTTGAGAACAGAATAGCTTCATTGAAAATTATCTCGGTAACTCAAAGTCGCATAAAATCGAAACTAGTTTAAAAAATTGAAAAAATATTACAGATCCTTAAAATAAGAGAATCGATTTTATAATGTTGTTAACTTTCTTGTGAGAGTCGTCATACAGTTATTCTATTGATTTTTTAAATGAAAAAATGCATTTTCTTCAGCCATCGTATACGGAAGTAAAGAAAAATGCTTTGATTGGCTTTAAATTTTAGAATGATTGGCTTTTATATAGCTAATTTCGTTGGGCAGCTCATAAAACTCTTTGATTCACTTGCAATATTAAAGATGGTGGAAAGTCAAACATAATTATATTAAATAACTTAATTATTAATGATATTTAAACAAGATTATATAGTTACACTATACATATTTAAGATGAAGAAGTACTGAAATTGAAAGAATTTTCTCCTTGGTATATATAATAAATAATGTTAGCTTATTTGCAGCGTTGCTTAAATCATAAAGTTGATTATCTTGTAAGAGCATTGACGATATTTTGTTTAGTAAAAAGATTTGGAAAGAGTCGTCCACCTTGGCACCAAATCTAGTTTTGACCTCCTTCAGTGCTGTTGTCATGTTTTCTCTATGTTTTTCTATGTCTTTAGCTTTCGTATATTTCATTGCTCTCGTTGTATAATATCTTGATCTTTAAGACATCTTCGATAGTCTTCATTTATTCTGCTTTGAGCCAGGTGGTGTGTGGTGTTCTGCACAAAACGGCAAATATTGATGATCATCGTGTATTTATTCCGGGTACTCGAAGTCCACTTCAGCAAAGTAAGCAGTATCTGAATCTGCGGATTAATTAAAAAAAAATGTGGATTCGACTCATAATCTATCCACTCAAATTTTCCAACTGGCAAATGCTGCATATTTCCCAGCCACAATCCCTCTTCACTATAAAATATTTGTAAACATCTGTCACAATTATAAGATTTTTCATTAGATTTTGAAACTTGAAATTTTAAAAGTCGTGACATGCTTTTTATCCACACATAATGAAACCGAGGCAGTCTTTCTTCTTCTTCTTCACCATGATTTTTTTCTTCATGTTCGTTTATATACAAATCTTGAATAAGAAGGAGATTTACATGATTCTCCTTCTTTTCGGTTGTAATGTAACAAGGCGACACTTCATGTTTCTGACCATACATCCTAAGCATATACACGTTCACAGAAATATTATTATTAAGCTTTTCAAATTTTGAAACATCTTTTACTTTAACTGGAAATTCTATATCACCAAAGTTAAGCTTATTTGTATGAGCGAGGTAATTACTTAATCTATAACTGCCAGAAAAGTATGAATTTTATAACAAGCTCACGGATTCACATATTTCAGAAGAGAACAATTATCATGCTCTTCAAGGATGGCATAAATTTAGTATATCATCTTTAGGAGAGTATTCAGATCTATATTTAAAAAACAGATGTACTATTACTGGCCGACGTCTTTGAAAGTTTTCGGGAAATATCTCTTAAAGCCTATGGATTATGTCCAGTACATTTTTATACTACACCTGGATTGTCATTTTCAGCAGCACTTAAAATGACAAACGTAGAATTAGAACTTCTTACGGATATCGATATGTTGATGTTCATCGAATCAAGTATTCGAGGAGAAATTAGCCAGTACTGCAATCGATATCGTAAGGCGAACAATCCGTTCATGGGTTCTTCTTACGATGCGACTCAAAAAACAAAGACCTTTATTGTACTTTGATATCCACAGTCTTTGTGGCTGGGAAATATGCAGCATTTGCCAGTTGGAAAATTTGAGTGGATAGATTATGAGTCGAATCCACATTTTTTTTTAATTAATCCGCAGATTCAGATACTGCTTACTTTGCTGAAGTGGACTTCGAGTACCCGGAATAAATACACGATGATCATCAATATTTGCCGTTTTGTGCAGAACACCGCACACCACCTGGCTCAAAGCAGAATAAATGAAGACTATCGAAGATGTCTTAAAGATCAAGATATTATACAACGAGAGCAATGCAATATACAAAAGCTAAAGACATAGAAAAACATAGAGAAAACATGACAACAGCACTGAAGGAGGTCAAAACTAGATTTGGTGCCAAGGTGGACGACTCTTTCCAAATCTTTTTACTAAACAAAATATCGCCAATGCTCTTACAAGATAATCAACTTTATGATTTAAGCAACGCTGCAAATAAGCTAACATTATTTATTATATATACCAAGGAGAAAATTCTTTCAATTTCAGTACTTCTTCATCTTAAATATGTATAGTGTAACTATATAATCTTGTTTAAATATCATTAATAATTAAGTTATTTAATATAATTATGTTTGACTTTCCACCATCTTTAATATTGCAAGTGAATCAAAGAGTTTTATGAGCTGCCCAACGAAATTAGCTATATAAAAGCCAATCATTCTAAAATTTAAAGCCAATCAAAGCATTTTTCTTTACTTCCGTATACGATGGCTGAAGAAAATGCATTTTTTCATTTAAAAAATCAATAGAATAACTGTATGACGACTCTCACAAGAAAGTTAACAACATTATAAAATCGATTCTCTTATTTTAAGGATCTGTAATATTTTTTCAATTTTTTAAACTAGTTTCGATTTTATGCGACTTTGAGTTACCGAGATAATTTTCAATGAAGCTATTCTGTTCTCAAAGCTGACAAGTACCTACCTGGTTTTTTTTTTTGTTGCGGTGGTGTCACTCCACTTTGAGACGATGGCAGCGATTTACAGTTGTCTTGTCTCAAAGTGTCAAAAAAATCAACGCACAGATAAATTATCTTTCTTGTGTGGCTTTTCAGTGAATTATTTGTTAGGAAACTGAGGTATACTCATTCAAATCGATAGTAGGGCTTAAATTTATTAAATTGCAGAAATATGTGCTTAAAATGATAAAATAATTATAGTGAACTGTTAACGGATTATGCATATATGAATGGAACAAGTAACTTAAAATATTTGTATATTATTTTTTCGGATTTTATGGAGACGAAAGTAATAAGCACAGAACATGTAGAAGCAAAAGTATGAACATTTTTAATAAAACTTCTGAGTTTTTTATTAGATTATCATAACAATTTATTCAGTGTAGATTGACGACAGCATACAATAATTGATAGAATATAAATTATACTTTACTGATATAAACTTGTACAAATTACTTTAATATAAATACTTTTTATTTTAATCCCTCTCATTTGATGAATATCAAAATCCTAATAAATAGTTAATAAAATCTTAGAATACTTAGAATATCTCAAAAAAACATTATGAAATAATATGTCAGCTTTGTGTAGGTGAATGAATGTATGCATCTCTTCGAGCCAATTTAAAAATTTATTTATTTAATCGCCAACGTTTCAAACCGTTTCGGTTCCTCTTCAGGGCTAAAAACCCATTCTTTTCAAAAAATTATACATTTACAATATTTCAATTAATTCTTAGACGTATAGGTTGGAATATTTATTGTAAACTTTGACTAGAATATTAACTTACATTGCTGACCAAGCATATTATTGGCAGCAAATGTCTTATCAAAATTAGAATTAGGTAAATATATAGTTTATCATCAAGGTTTAATCATTAATTGAAATTTTGTAAACGTATAATTTTTTGAAAAAAATGGGTTTTTAGCCCTGAAGAGGAACCGGAACGGTTTAAAACGTTGGCAATTAAATAAATAAATTTTGAAATTGGCTCGAAGAGATGCATACATTCATTCACCTACACAAACTTTGGGAAGTCGAGCGATAAAGTCATAATATAGAAAGAATATGTCAGCTTTCTCAAAAGTTTGTAATTGATATAAGCTACAAACTATTCGTATCTATTTTCTACTCTTACCTCGCCTTATTCTAGGATATTAAAAATTACACGTTCACTAAAATTAACATTCACATAAACATTTTATTTTTTTTATAACACGACGTGATCTTCGCAATGGTGAATCTGTTGGTGGTGGTGGTGGTGACGCCATCTCGACATCTATTGCCAATGGTAGTGATGGTGGTGGTGGTGGTGGTGGTGACGCTATCTCGTCATCTGTTGCCAATGGTAGTGATGGTGGTGGTGGTGGTGGTGGTGACGCCAATGGTAGTGATGGTGGTGGTGGTGGTGGTGGTGACGCCATCTCGTCATCTGTTGCCAATGGTAGTGATGGTGGTGGTGATGGTGGTGACGCCAATGGTAGTGATGGTGGTGGTGGTGGTGGTGGTGGTGACGCCAATGGTAGTGATGGTGGTGGTGGTGGTGGTGGTGGTGACGCCATCTCGTCAACTGTTGCCAATGGTAGTGATGGTGGTGGTGGAGGTGGTGACGCCAATGGTAGTGATAAACGACATCGTCGTCGATGCGGAGATGGTGATCGCGGTGACTCCATCTCCTGTAAACATCGGCACGAATAGTCTACACATCCTCCACACTTATATCTATCACATCGCCAACAAATTTCCCAGAAATCATCTAGGATATTGTAGCGATATTTGCAAACACAACACTTTTTTTCACACCATCGTTCTGGAGATTGGGAGTGCATAGACTCAATCTTGTATGAAGGTGGTGATCGACGACGTCGATGCGAAGATGGTGAACGCGGTGATTCCATCTCCTGTAAACATCGGCACGAATAGTCGACACATCCTCCACACTTATATCTACCACATCGCCAACAAATTTCCCAGAATTCATCTAGGATATCGTAGCGGTACTTGCAAACACAACACTTTAAGATGCACATCCTGTACTTCGATTAGAATTTTTTCTTTAAGAAGATGTAGTTGCTATTGCTATTGCCTCTTTGCAACTTGAGGAAAGACTCTAAAACAGGAGAACTATGCTAGGCTATTTATTTCAGAAGGACAACTTCCCCTTCCACAATATTTGCGTAGACTTCACAACTTTTCCACCTCCAAATATGGGAGGGTCCAAATTTTCTCTGGCGCGCACGCCGCAGCATGTGTACCATCTTAAGACTCCCCTGTGAGCGCAGCAGGTACACATACTGCGGATATACACTCTATAGCGTATTTTCTCGCGCAGAAAAACTTTTCACTGCTTCTATACCGACATTCTTATATATAAAAACATTTTCTGCGAGCGCAGCAGGTAGACATTGCGCATAAATGTAGAGATAATTCTTCGAGCGCAGAAAAAGTATTAAAAAGTATTAAAAAGTATTAAAAAGTATTAAAAGTATCGAAAAAGTATCAAAAGATATCAAAAAGTATCGAAAGAGTATCGAATGAGTATCAAAAAGTATTAAAAAGTATCGAAAAAGTATCAAAAATATTGTCCACTATGAATAGAATAAGCGAGAAAGTGCGAGCTACTTTCTTATACGAAAAAGTATCAAAAATGTATTAAAAAGTATTAAAAAGTATTAAAAGTATCGAAAAAGTATCAAAAGATATCAAAAAGTATCGAAAGAGTATCGAATGAGTATCAAAAAGTATTAAAAAGTATCGAAAAAGTATCAAAAATATTGTCCTCCATGAATAGAATAAGCGAGAAAGTGCAAGCTACTTTCTTTTAAAAGCATCATATCAAAAAGTTCGTGCTATAGTTTGTTTTATTGTTGAAATATGTTGATAGTTGGAGCGCCGCGCAGCCGCGAAGAAAATTCATACACCTTAGTTACAATCTGATTATCTCGGTAACCAAAACTGCTATTGCAATAATTTTTTGTTTTATTTAACGTGTTTTTTTTTCTCAGCTTTAACGTCATACTAATTAAATTATTACACGTCCAGTGCAAACACCTCGAATTACTAATGTTTCTGAAAAAAAAATCTTTTTTGGCTACATACGCAACTTTCACATGGATGTATTACACTGCTATCGTTATATTTACATAAATTTACATTTATCATAAAAGGTTCGGTAGTGCAATATATCCAAAGAAAGACTGTGTACATGTGAAATGCACGCACCCTCCATATACATATTTTTCTGCGAGGATAGCGTCGCCTTGCGCGTATTCACAATAGATATATTCTCGCGCAGCGCAGGGACACTTTCCGCAGAGAGAGAAAGAAAGTGTGCGCTACGTATACATATTTTTCTGCAAGAATAGCCCTGCAGGTAACCTTGCGCGTATTCAAAATTAGATATATTCTCACGCAGTGTAGAGATGCTTTCCGCAGAGAGAGAAAGAAAATGCGCGCGACCTGTGTATACATATTTTTCCTGCGAGAATAGCCCTGCAGGTAACCTTGCGCGTATTCAAAATACATATATTCTCGCGCAGTGCAGAGACACTTTCCGCAGAGAGAGAAAAAAAAGGGCGCGCGACCTATGTATACATATTTTTCCTGCGAGAATAGCCCTGCAGGTAACCTTGCGCGTATTCCAAATACATATATTCTCGCGCAGTGCAGAGACACTTTCCGCAGAGAGAGAAAGAAAATGCGCGCGACCTATGTATACATATTTTTCCTGCGAGGAATAGCCCTGCAGGTAACCTTGCGCGTATTAAAAATACATATATTCTCGCGCAGTGTAGAGACATTTTCCACGAGAGAGAAAGAAAGTGCGCGCGAACTTATTGTATACATATTTTTTTCTGCGAGAATAGCCCTGCAGGTAACATTGCAGCGTATTCAAAAGACTTTATTACTCGCGCAGTGTAAGATGCTTTTCCGCGAGAGAACAAGAAAATGCCGCGCTGACCTGCTGTGTATACATATTTTTCATGCGAGAATACCCTGCAGGTAACCTTGCTCGTATTCCAAATACATATATTCTCGCGCAGTGACGAGACACTTTCCGCAGAGAGAGAAAGAAAATGCGCGCGACTTATGTATACATATTTTTCCTGCAAGAATAGCCCTGCAGGTAACCTTGCGCGTAGTCAA